>CM060430.1:153774959-154019959 GCA_030545235.1 Helianthus tuberosus
CAATGTACTTTTCGATTGCCTTATCCAAAGGCGTGACCATGTTTGGGCATAACAGACTTAATTCCTCATAACGGTCCGTGTAGGCTCGATGCTCACCGCTGTCTTGCTCCAGATTGTCGAATTCCCTTTCCAAAGCCCTGATCTCGTGTCGAGGACAGAATTCCTTCATCATAAGGGCTCTAAGTTCAGCCCATGTCTGTGCTAGAGCAACTTCTGCACCACGATCTCTCATAACCCCGTTCCACCACGTAAGGGCTCTCTTCTGGAATACACTCGAAGCAAACTCGACCTTACGATTGTCAGGACACTGCACGTGGCGGAAAGTATTCTCAATGCTCTCGAACCATTGAAGAAGCCCAGTCGCTCCCTCAGAACCACTAAACTTGAGTGGTTTCGCCGAGTTAAAACTCTTGAAATTGCATGGACCGTTGTTGTTGTTGTTGGCTTGGTTCCATTGAGCAAAGAGGTTTGGGAATTGAGCAGCCATTTGCTGCGCAATAATTTCTGCCAGTTCGGCAGTCGCTATCTGGTTTTCGCGTCGAGGAGGCATTCTAAAAGAGGAAACATGAAAAGAAACGAGTGAGAGATTTAGACGAAAAGAATGAGATGAAACAAATCTGATGAAAGCAAGGATAGTGGTCATTTGTTTGTTACTACAAAGCAACAAACGACCTCAGTGATTAATCAAAGTAGATAGGTCAAAAATAATGTATCGCGAAGACATGCTCGCCTATAAGTGAACACTCATCCCAAGAATTCCCAGGTAAGCACAACTGGTCTCGCGTCTGATGAGATGTATACGAAGTGCTTGCCTAGACAGAAAACCCAGGATACAGGCATTCACCCTTCCAGTTTGCACGTGTTCACATTATTTAAAACCCAAAACCTTGACGAGATTTTGAAAATTCAAAGGGGTTCAAAACCATATAACAGAGGGTTCAAAACCTTACATTAGAGGGTTCAAAACCTTGTAATAAATCATCCTAGAACAGATGATTAGTTTTCAAAGCGGTTTTGAAATTTATGTTCTTGTTGTGATTGTCGCCTAAGGATAGGTGACGGTATTGTTTTATGACTAAACGCAAGTAAACTCGCGTTAGGGTCCTAAGAAAGTTATAGACTAGGTCAAAGCATTACTAATAACCTAATTCCCTATAACCATTGGCTCTGATACCATCTTTTCTGTCACACCCCGACCACGTAGAACATACAAAACGTGGCGGAAATGTCGGGGAGTGTTGTAACAGAATTAATTGTTTCAAATCCATGGCAATTGAAGTTTCGTTTTATTGATTAAAAGTGTTACAATGTCTTAACAAACAAAGGAATACAACATAATTAACTAGTCTTGCATCTTTTATTGTCACTAAAGCCCAAGTCTGCCTATGTGTATCTTGATCATCTTATGCAACAGCTCCTGAAAATAGGTACGTCAGCATAAAAATGCCTGTGAGATACATAGGTTTTGTGAAAATAGGTTCCATTACTTATGTTTGAGAAAATGTTTAGTCATGAACCTTGTAATTTGCTTTGTTTTGTAAATCATTTGAAAAACAATGAGTTCAGATGATATGTATAAATAAGTGAATAATGTATGGTTAAATGAATAACCATAGTAAAATGGATTTGTATAAGATAAGTTGTTTGTAAAACAATGTCTTGTGAAAAGTATGTTATTTGTATAAAATGTTATATGTCTCAAACTGAAATGATTCAAATAACTCTACGATATGTAATACCATACAAACACTTATATATAGGAAGTACCAGCGGCGTATCCACCATGCTTGTATCATATTACACACGTATCGTTACTTAATCATTTAATCAAACCAAACCACCAAAGTAATGTTTAACAATAGTAGAAATGTTTATGTATGGTCAAATACGGTTCACAGATACAAACGGTTCACAGATACAAACGGTTCGCAGATACAAACGGTTCACATATACAAACGGTTCACAGATACAAACGGTTCACAGATACAAACGGTTCACAGATACAAACGGTTCACAGATATCAACGGATCACAGATACAAACGGTTCACAGATATCAACGGATCACATAGTCGAATGATTACAACGGTTCACATAGTCAAATGTTTACAACGGTTCAATATGTAGTATAATGTGTTCATATGCTGGATAAGCATATGCAACAGAAAAGCAATGAAAAAACAATGTACTAAGTATGCACATAATGGACATACATAGCATAAAGTGTATTGAAATCATGTACTATAATGTACTAACGAACATAGCAGGTATATGATGTGAAAACGGGAAAACATGAATGTAACAAGTAGGCACATGTGTTTCACCCCAAAAAAGTTTGGAAAACAGTAAAAGAGGGGTCTATGTACTCACTTGAGATTGCTCAGAAGTCCTAGGATAACCACCAAGCAAAGCTAGAGATCGCGGAATATCAAACGGCACCTAATATAGGTAACTACATTAATAAACCGGACCTAAATCGGAAGACTGGGTAGCATGAGGGTTTGTAAACCAAATGAGTGTAGGAACTCATGTGATATGGTTAATCAAAGCCTACATACTAAATGAAACTTAACCTAAGTGATTTCGACTCATTACGACTCGTTTAGGTAGCTTATGCTACTTTAACGCGTCGTTCGCGTGAAACGCGTTCGGACCGCCTAACTAGCCCTATGACAAGTGTTATATGCCTAAACATATTACATAATCAGTTATGTGACAAAGGTTTAGGTTACATATGCTTAATTACCAATTATACATGGAAAGGGTATTCTGGTAATTTACCTAAGGCATATAAACTACCTATCATACAACTACTTAAACGATGTGACCATAGGGTATAACCTCGGAAGGTTATTCCCTACCTACTATGGTCACCTAATGTGTTTGGTCGGATCCTAAAGATCGACCAAACTGGGTCGGGTTCGAGGTATAAGCGATTTATCAGATCGCTTACCCTACGACCCTAAACAACGTGGTAATCAGTGGGCATAGTCCCAAGGGACTATGACCAACGTGATTACACTCACGTTGCGAAGTTCAAACGAACTTCGCATTGACCATTACTGGTCAACGCTGAAAGTCAAACAAAGTTTGACTTTCTGACTCGAAAAGCAGTAAAATAAGGAAAAGAACGAAAGAATACTTACGAAGGGTCCCCGAATGCTAATCCCGATTCAAGAATCTCAGGTATGAAACAATGGTTTCAACTTAGAGGTTCTCAAATCAGAATTCTAGTGATTTTAGCAATGGGGGGTATGGGGTATTTATAGGAATACCCGAACCGTTAAGATCGTTTCATGGAAAACGTGCCTTAATCCCATCCGTACATGTGTTGCAAAGTTATGGTGTTTAGGTGCTTAAATTCCATCCATACATGTGTTGCAAAGTTATGGTGTTTAGGTGCTTAAATTCCATCCATACATGTGTTGCAAAGTTATGGTGCCTAAATTCCATCCTTATCCGCTGACTAAGCAAGTTTAGAATGTGTGGTTGTGAATTAAACAACGACTAATACATCGAATCTGGTCCTGAAAGCGAAAAACTGAGTTTCTGCATGTTTTCTGCCCAGAATAGGCAGTCGCGTAGCGCGACTGGTAAAGCCTATAGGGCTCGCGCTACGCTAGCATGTCCCAGCTTCAGAAAAGTTTCAAAATTGACAGTTTTGGTCCCTGTGGTGTTTAAGGCCTTTTTCGATGCGTTTGAACCCCGTTAACCTCACTTCAAGGCTCTAAAATGAAGTTAAAGTATAGGGAACTCAAAACATGCTCAAAAATATGCCGGATGTTGGTTCGTTTGGTCGTACGAACGCGATGTTCGCTTAATTACGACGGAATGCGCACAAGCGCGAAAAACGATCCAAATGACGTGACGAATGGATTTTTCTTATGGCGAACACTAAAATAAAATATTTTAGTGCTTACATAAATTTTTGGATGTCCGGATGTATTCAGAACGTAAGTTATGCGCGAAAATGCAAACTTGTGCACTTTTTGACACTTTTAGTCCCTGAATGACCCAAAAGTTTATTTTAGCACACCGAAACCCCTCAAAGCCTATTTCTAAACTATGTAAAGGATATTTATGGTATGTTTAACTTATGGTCATGTTCCGGAAGGTCTGTTACAGTTCAAATTGGCATACTTTCGCAGTTTGTCAAATTTAGTCCCTGTAAGCGATTAAACTTTGATTTCACCACACCAAACCTTCCAAAACTTATATCTAAGTTATGTAAAGGTTATTTAAGGTATGTTAAGCCTATTTCACTATTCCGGAGTGTTCGTTGCCTTAAACTGGTTATATTTACGCATCAGTGCGTGTATAACCTTCTAGAAAGCGATTTAGAGCTTGAAATCGAACATGAGTTGATATGTGCAAAAGATACACATATTTATACAAGTCCAAAGTATGAAATACATTATTTCATTGGTTTGGAATTTGTTTGATGGTTGAAATGACACAGGTGTTACAGTTTCGATCTCGTAGATGCGGTTGAAGTTTTCAAAGACATTGGCTTTGAATCAAGATTGGTACAATTTAGTTGTATTTTATATTCGTTTATTTAGTTTTTGTAACTGGTATTGTACTAATCGAATTTCCCACAAATAACGAGAGTCTCGTTATTATTTATTAATATATTTTAATAAAAAGTGAACCTAGTTCCTACAATCTTAAAACAGACTTTCGTGAAGATTGTTGCTACAATCTTAAATCTCTTCTCTACGAGGATTTAGGTTCACGAAAGTTAAAATATTTAATGGGATTTTTGTTAAAATCTTGTAAATATTTTTTGGGGAAATATTTATTTAGTACAATGAGTCGGATTAATTTTATGATTGGAGTACAATCTTTAATCCGAATACCGGGTTGCAAAACGTCTTTTTGATTCAAGTTTTGAGTTCATGGGTTTTGTTCGTGTTTAGATAAACCGAACCATATACAAAATAATATGTATTTCAATATGTTTTGAAATACTAAATTTTCTAATGAGCGTATTAGAAAAATTTATTTTGTAACCCCTTTCAAATTAAATGTTTGTAACGTTTAATTTATTTTTTATAAGCTTTTAGTAACCATAATTGAGAGATTAATGTTGGTTTTAAAAGTCTTGAAATATATTTATTTTCTAATTAGCATATTAGAAAATAATTATTTTATAAAATAACTAGTTTTAATATCTTCTAACAAGCGTGTTAGAAACGTTGTTGAAAGAATAACGACATTAAAACTTTTTATATCTCTAACGAGCGTGTTAGAATTGTATAGAATGATAAGTTTGAATACCATCTTTTATATCTAATGAGCGTGTTAGATACGATGATTGTATAGAACTAACTTGTTATAAAACGATTAGATTTTCTAACGAGCGTGCTAGAAAATATACGTTTAGATTTTCTAACAAGCGTGTTAGAAAATATTATTATTTCAAATAATTACCGACGAGCGTGTTGGAGACAATTATTTTGGATAATAAACCTTGTAACAGTTTCGTTTAAACTATTCAATTTCTAACGAGCGAGTTAGAAACGGATTTTTTCCACATATGTTTAAATGATTTTTATTTGTTTATTTCTAATGAGCGTATTAGAAATAGTTTATAATTTTTTTATAAACTTCGAAACAAATTTTGTAATCGATTATTTCTAGCGAGCGTCTTAGAAACGATTTAAAGAGTTTGATAGTTGTTTATTTTCTAACGAGCGTGTTAGAAACGATTTAACGACTTTGTCAATTGTTTATTTCTAAGAAGCTGGTTAGAAAACGCTTATTTTATATAAACAAAAAACGGCTTATGGCAATAAATAATCGTTTAATTTTCTAATGGGCGTATTAGAATTAGTTTATCTTATAACCAACTATTTTAACGATTTCCAATCGTTAATTTCTAACGATCGGGTTAGAACCGGGTTAACTATGATAAACTATTTAAGATGATTTGTAATCGGTTTATATATTTTCTAACGAGCGTGTTAGAAAAGATTTGTGTTCATTTCTAACGAGCGTGTTAGAAAACGTTCATTTAAACCAAAAGTGAATAATTGTATTCGTTTTATTTCTAACGAGCGCGTTAGAACCGGTTTACTTTATAAAAACCGAATATTTTGAATGTTTGTTCAACATTTAAATTCTAATTAGCATATTAGAATTGATTATCATACAAACCACTCATTTTAACGATCGGTAATCGTTATTATCTAACAGCGGTTAGAAATGGTTTAAATATGATAAACCAACTATTAAAACGACGTGTATTCGTTTTATTTTTTCAAACGAGCGAGCTTGAAATTGTTTTATTTAATAAACTATTATAAGGTTTATTGTTTTGATTTTTAATCAAAACATAAATATATAGTTTATTTTTAAAACACTTGCAAAACAAGAAATGTTTTGAACGAATAAAACATGTCTTTGCGAATTTTAAGTGATTCTATATACTTCCACGAGAAGTATAACGTCTTGAACCATATAATAGTCTCGGAAAGACTATTTAGTAAAAAACAACTCGATGTTGTTATAAACATAATAAGTTGCTTAACTACTTGCGAGTAGTTAATTGTAAACAACTTTATTTTTGGACAACTTGTGATTATTCAAGTTTAGAGTTCCAAGATGATGGAGTACCTCAAAACATGACACCGAACGAAATAATTGCGTTTATTTCGGTAAAAAAGTGTTGAAGATAATAACACTTTGGCTTTTGATGTTTAGATATCATTGGTGTATCCGTTATTTTGGACTACTAATAAGTTGTCAAAAGGATACACATTTTGATACAAAGTGTAAAAAGTAATTTACACAAACACAACGAGCGGGTTGTGATCATGACTTATGTAATAAGTCACAAATCAAACATCAAATGCATAACGGCGTCGTGAGAAACGTGGTGTATGGTTTGAGATGGAATACACGAAAACGAGATATGTCATCTAATGTTGAGAGCATCAACATGGAAATGCACATGTAAGTTTTCAAAGAATATAACATATGAAAGAAATATATGTTATTATTGTAAATGGTTTTAATAAATTTATTAACGGAAATTTACAATAGTGATGGACTTGTAGATGCTTCTACCACCATCAATGTTGTTTAAACTATGTGGAGGCTTGGTCCTCAATTTGGGAGAGTATCCGGATACATGGTATTAATGAAACAACAACGTGAATGTATATATCACTATAGGCATACGTGAATGTTTTGTTGTTGAGAGTCAATCTAATTGGCTATATCTCAAGACTCAAGTGATTTTGTACAAAGATTTTTCATCAAAGTGACTTGGATTAAGACTTATGTTTAAATCCTTAGGAAGTCAATGGTGAAGCCTTGGAGATAAAAAGGCAAACGAGTTATACTATGGTTTTGAGACCTTCCTAAAACCGTTGGTTTTGGAATGGTGAAATAAAATTTTATTATTGTGTCTAAACTAAGAAACGAATGTTCGGAAGAGATAGTGCGTTATCTCTTAAGGCTGTGAAGAATCAGAATGATGCATCTTCTGTTCACATGCTAGAGTATTGTGGTCTAAAGCATGCTAGACTAATACTTGTTAATTTATATGCTCGACGGAGATTAAATTAACTTTAAACATTCAAAATATGTGATGACACAAGAACGAATTTTGTGCTAAACAAAACTATAAATATAACTTCATTAAAATGCAAGCAATGTGGGGGGAGGAGGCCATTTAAGAAACAAACCATTTAGAGTATGTGGAAATGGTAGTTGAGAAGTTTTCTCAAACTCGAAATGAAAGGGAGAACCTTTCATCACCCCATTTGGATGTTATCCAATTACACTTAAATGTGGGGGTGAGTTGCATTTGAATGTGGAAATGGTAGTTGAGAATTTTCTCAAACTCGAAATGAAAGGGAGAACCTTTCATCGCCCCATTTGGATGCTATCCAATTACACTTAAATGTGGGGGGAGACTTGCATACATTGCAAACGCATGACCAAGTGGAGTACACAATGGTTATATGGAGTCAATCGAGAAGATTGGACTCGAATGCTATTTGGTTAGATTCAAAATCTAGTAAGAGGTCAGTCATGACACACCAAAGGCATGGTGAAAACGTGTCTAGCCATGAATTGAGTTTCATGTCATTCTAAAGACAAGGTCATAACTGGATCAAGGTTGAGATCACACGTTATAAGTCTTATGAATCGACTAAAAGGCAAAAGTGACTAGCGAGTCAAGAACACGTTAAAACAACTGATCGCAATTTAAATTATCGTTGGTGACTTAGCGAAGTCAAAGATAATTTTTGGATCCAACAACCAGTGGGTTGATAACAGATCAGGTTGTGGAATGGGACTAAAGCCATGGAAAAAGGGACATGAGGGAAACCTAACCTAGTTGACTGGAGATCCCAAGATCTAGGTTCAATAGGCCAACTTAATCATGAACCGAAGGGTAGTCACTGTGGGGGCGTAGCTAATATATATGTTTATATATAAGCTAGTTTATATGTTTCATATATCCCCCTAAAACTATAAAAGGGTGTTTAAATACGTCCTAGTCCATTCCTATAATATTCAGTGACATTGTTGTGAGGTTAAGCATAATATGTGGTTTTATGATTTGTGTAAATCATAGTAAACCATAATGCTTTTAATGATTTAAAGGGAAATCACCTATGTTGGAGAGAAGTGTGGTCGCTTCGAATGGAATTAGGGCATAATTCCTAGAGCTCCCGCAGAACCAGGAAAGTGCTCCATGACCATTATAGGACACGATAGTGAGGGGATGGCCCGGCTAGGGAAAGTATTGTGTGAATGTATATTGTCGTTTACACAAATGGGGGGTTGTTCAAGGACATCACGTCTACAAAACCCTAGTAGACTAAGTATGCTTCACAAAGGAAGGTTCAAAGGCAAAACCTACCTATCCTGCAATACTCGACTGTCGAGGTTTCATCGGGGAATTTTGGATGTTTTAATCGATCTCCATTCATGTGGGGGATTGTTGGAAATTTAGTGAAAATGAGTTTTTCACTAAATATTTGGACATCAATAATATTTATATATGTGTTATATAAATAATTATTTATGTGTTTGTGTTCAAACTATGTCCAAATAGAGCTAAGATGAATGAGATATCGAAGCTTGAAGTTGTATGTTTGGAACAAACAAAGATGAGAAAAATGGATTGAGATTTGTCACCTTGTCCCACATAGGTGGAATGACAAAACTTAAAGTGGTATATAAGGAGGAGCACTCCTTGAAAGGCAAACACTAGTGGGGACCCAAAGGGTGCATCGCACCTACACACATGCGCGTGTGACGTGGGCTATAAGCCCAATGTGGTACGGTTTGAACTTCGTACGTCGCCTTTGTATTTTTGCCCATGAGCGCGTGGTCAGATACATGGCGGGTCCGCCTATGGCTCACCCTTGGGTGGCGTAGGCGGATGCCTTGGCATGGCGCATGTCGATGCGGCGTGAGCTCATTAGGCACATGGCGCACGTCATTGGCTATGACGAAGACTGCAAGCGACACGCGAGTTTGGATGGCGCATGACCAGGTGGCGTCCTGGTATGCGTAGTGGCATCTGTGTGGTGCACGACTCCATCCTTGAAGCGTGGCGCGCGGACTGGCAGGCCAGTTCAAGCACGCGCAGGTTTGCAGTAGTAACTAGGCGCACTGGTCTGCATACCATGCGCATACGCGGGTTCCATACAGTGTGGCGCGCGGACTGAAGAGTCACTTCAGGCGCGCTTGCATGTCTGCAACGGTAACAGAGCAATTGGTTGGACCTGGTCAAACTAGCTGTTACAACTCGTTTAATTCGTGTCATAAATGAAAATGACAGTTTTGACTAACCACTTAAATCTATTTAATTAGAGATTAAAAACTATATTAATTATCTTGTTTATTACAAGATTAATGGTTATAGTTATGACAAGATTAATGTCTTGTTTAATTAAATTAATCTCTATATGTGTATATATATGATCATGGGATTTCATAGAAAGACACAGAAAATTCATCTTTGTTCCATGGAAATTTGGAGAAGAGGTTTCTCTAGATTGTTTTAAACAACTTGAATATTTCCTATTTTATGAACACCATCATACCCGGTGTAATCTCGGGCGTGAGTTCCATCTCCGGCAGTACACATACTGTTCCGGTTGTTGTACCCTGGGAGACAGACCGTCTGAGAGGAGGCGCGGAATCTGTTTTAAGGGAAGCGTGTTGAACACGTGCCTCAACCAAAAACCGTCAACAATTTTGCTTGTCTTGCAGCGGAGTTTCGATCTCGTAGATGCGGTTGAAGTTTTCAAAGACATTGGCTTTGAATCAAGATTGGTACAATTTAGTTGTATTTTATATTCGTTTATTTAGTTTTTGTAACTGGTATTGTACTAATCGAATTTCCCACAAATAACGAGAGTCTCGTTATTATTTATTAATATATTTTAATAAAAAGTGAACATAGTAGTTTTGGTATAATAGATTTTGTATAGTAAAATTCGTATGATGGTATTCGAATGTTAGTTTTCATATAGTAGTATTCGTATGGTAGTTCTCGCATGATTAGTTATCATATGAATAGTTAATCATTTCACATGTGAATCCTTAACCAAATTGACATAATTATCGCAGTATTCTACAAGGGTAAAAGTCATCATGTTCATAGCATCCTTAGCTATTTTCCACAAGTGAGTTTCTAAAACCCCTTTTTTGATAGTTTTGGAGTGATATGCATACTCGATAATGAATGATAAGAATATAATAAATGCTAACAAAATGTAAACTTTAATGAAATAAAATGGTTTTGGCTTCTAGTCACATTGTTATTAGCAAGCATTTTCAATTGATTAATGTAATGTTTAGAAAGGATAGTTTGATTGAAACACAAGTTGATATATAGCAGTGGAGAAGCTTGAGAATTCCGACGGGGGGTCGAAAACGTATATACCCAAAAATTTCTATAGAACCGGGGGGTCGAAAACGTATATACCAAAAAATTTCTATACGAAAGCTACATATATAACACTATTGAGCGAAAAGTTCGGGGGGTCGGGCGCCCCTCCCGGCCCCTTCTAAGCTACGCCCATGATATATAGCAGTTACCTTTGGGTTTGCTAACTCTTACTCGTAGTCCATGGTCGTGATTCTTGCTACCTTGTGAGTGCATGATAGAGCGGTTACCTTCGGGGTCGCTAAGTCTTACTTAATTGTGAGCATATGTTAGGGCAGTTACATTAGGGGTTGTCACAAATTACTTCATTGTAATCACATGATAATGTAGTGATCTTCAAGGCTATCAATAGTTGTACAGAAACACCAAGTGATTTGGATCACTCCTGAGGTGAATGTCGCCTTATCGCTAAAGATGGAGATTAAAGTTTATAGTATGTTATGATGAAATGATATGTATTGCTAAGGGGGTGTTTGGTTCGCGGAATGTGTAGGAATTGGAATCCCTATGAGAATTGGAATTTGATGGATTCCTTTGAAATCCATAGATGTGTTTGGTTGATAAAAGTATTAATGGAATTAGAGTTAAAAAAATACTTAAAAAGACCAAATTACCCCTAGTTATAAACAATTGGCAAAAGTTTTAAAAACAACTATCTTAGATAAAAATTCTAAAAAATCCAAAAAATTATAAAAATTCAAAAAAATTCTAAAAATCATAAAAAATCATGAAAAAATATAAAACTTCTAAAAAATCCAAAAAAATCAAAAGTATAAAAAAATTAAAAAAATAAAAAATCTAAAAATTAATAAAAAGTTCAAAAAATTATAAAAAATAAAAAAAAATTCGAAAAAATCAAAAAAAGTCTAAAAAATAATAAAAAATCCAAAGAAATCTAAAAAATCAAAAAAAATCTAAAAAATAATAAAAAGTTCAAAAAATTCTATAAAATCAAAAAAATTCTAAAAAATAATAAAAAATCCAAAAAATCTAAAAAATTCAAAAAAATCCAAAAAATAATAAAAAAATTCTAAAAATAAAAAAAATAAAAAAAAGACTCTAAATAATCAAAAAAATCTAAAAAAATAATAAAAAAATCCTAAAAATTCAAAAAACATCAAAAAAATAATAAAAAATCAAAAAATTTCCAAAAAACCAAAAAAATTATAAAAAAAATCCAAAAAATTATAAAAAATCGAAAAAACTAAAAAAATTAATTTTTTGGATTTTTGATTTTTTTAGAATTTTTTGGATTTTTATTATTTTTTGATTTTTAGGTTTTTTTTTAATTTTTTTTTGGTTTTTTAGAATTTTTTTGGTTTTTTTATATTTTTTAATAATTTAATGATTTTTTATAATTTTTTTTATTTTTTAGAATTTTTTGGATTTTTTTTATTTTTGGGGTTTTTTAGAATTTTTTTGTTTTTTTATACTTTTTTCGATTTTTTATTATATTTTTGATTTTTTAGAATTTTTTGGATTCTTTTTATTTTTTTGATTTTTTTAGAATTTTTTTTATTTTTAGAATTTTTTGGATTTTTTATTTTTTTTTGAATTTTTAGAATATTTTGGATTTTTTAGATTTTTTATAATTTTTTTTTATTTTTTCTAATTTTTTGGATTTTTTATTTTTTTATTTTTTGGATTTTTTAGAATTTTTTGTTTTTTTTAATAATTTTTTGGATTTTTTTATTTTTTAGAATTTTTTGGATTTTTTATTATTTTTTGATTTTTTAGAATTTTTTGATTTTTTAGAATTTTTTGGATTTTTTATTATTTTTTTGGATTTTTTATTATTTTTTTTGTTTTTTAAATTTTTTTTGTTTTTTAGAATTCTTTTGGGTTTTTTTAGATTTTTTTGGATTATTATTTTTTTTATTTTTAGAATTTTTTGATTTTTCAGAATTTTTTGGATTTTTTAGATTTTTTTTTTATTTTTTAGAGTTTTTTTTATTTTTTATAATTTTTTGGATTTTTATAGAATTTTTTTGATTTTTTTAGAATATTTTGGATTTTTTATTATTTTTTTGATTTTTTTGGATTTTTTATTATTTTTTTTGACTTTTTAGAATTTTTATTATTTTTTTGGATTTTTTAGAATTTAATTGATTTTTTTATTATTTTTTGGTTTTTATACAAAAATGAAAGAGGCAATGGGTTATTTCCGTAACTTTGGAAACATTCACGTGGTTTTTTAAACTTTCCTTTGAAATTTAGAAAGAATCTGAATTCTATTATATAAGGGATTTTGTTGGAATTGAAATCTAATTCCCTTCAACTAATTTGTCCAACCAAACACACAAAGGAATGGAATTCAAATTCCAATCCCTTGAAATCTTATGGATTCCTGTCAACCAAACAGGCCCTAAGGATTTAATAATGTTTTATAAAACTAGAACTTACTGAGCTTACTTGACTTTTAGTATGCACATCAGATTAAAGTTAAACTGCCCATATGGTTGCGGCATTGGAGTGAAGGGTATACTTCCCGTGACTGGTATGCCGTTTTACTATATTATCTTTGAAGAAGTTATTTTGTGTTTTAAAGGCTTGAACTTGGTTATGGCTCTATATGTACTTTTTTTTATGAAAGTTTCCGTTGTGTATGAGTGGATTTCTTGTTTAAAAACTAAGTGCCAAATAGTAAATTTAACAAACGAATCCCCCGGATTTGGGATATTTAAAATTTAATCATATTTTATAGCTATATTTAATTATTTAAGATATGTTTTATGATAATCAACTTTTTTTGGGTTTAAAAGTGTTCTCTGTTGATAAGATATTGTCGTGTGGAACATATATTTTTCAATGTTGGAATGCATGTTTAATTTTTTTTAATTTTTTTATCAGTGTTTTGATTTCCAGAGTTCGAATATCTGTTTCAGCATCCGAATCTGCTTCCGAAATTCAAATATTGAAATCAACTATTTGATATATGTGGACATCTGAAAAGGCCGATATCCTATTTTGGACACCCTATTCATAAAAAATCGTTGCATTTTTTATTTGGCTTAAAAATGACAGTGTATTATTTCACATGTTGTTTCTCGCTTTAATAGTAAAAGATATAAAATGATAACAAAGTTTAAATATGATTTCTCTAATTCTACGTTTTTCTTATATCTAAAAACCACGCAAGTATTTTTTCTATATATTAAAGTGAATGATGAAAATGGAACAATTATAAAACTTGATTATTGTTTATTGACTTGTGATTTTGTTTACAACTAGTGGTATTATTCACGTGGTGTGGCGGAATTATGTATATGCACAAAATAGAAAATATTGTTTATAATGTCCCGGTGTTACCAGTAGCAAACAACACTACTTGTGTTTTCCTTTGAACAACCGAGACCAAGCGTGGGGCTTTTGGCGAGAAATCGGTCTCTCTCACTCTAGTTTCCTCTTACTAACATGCACCAAATCTGAGAGAATGATCGATAGTTGCAACATTCTTTTTCATATTTGGGTTTTACACAATTACCATTATAACTCTATAGGCCTTGTCATATCATTTCGCTTATGGGCTTTTATTTCATAACCCACTTCAAGTTAACTACAATTATTCTTTTTTTAACAGTTAATGAATACTACAAGCCCGATCACTCGGGCAAACTCATTGACAAAAGGCCACGGGTTACCATGCACCCAACGCCCGAAAGTCCACTGTGAATCTACGATAAAACCACTTGCTCACCTAAAACAAAATGCAAGTAACGAGACTTTAACCCATGACCTCCATATTAGAAGGTCATAAAGTTATCTCCTCTCAAACCAGTTAATTACAATTATACTTTGAAAATTTGGGGCATTACAAAAGAGATAACTGATTGATTTTCTTTCTGGCCCTAGTAAAATAATTCTTTTAGCATACCCTGCACTTATTTTGCATTGGCGAAGTGTTATATATATTTCTATCTCATATATGATTGAATACTTAATATGTTAATGTTGGTTAAAAGGAGAAAACGTTGTCTTTCGTCAATTTTTTGAGTTGCTTGCATGTGCCATTTCATTATCATTGTTGACAACAATATTCTTTGAGAATTGGATTTTTCCGTCAAAGACCTTTTATCCCTTTCTGTACGGTTTTGCATTAGATTTAAATAAGCGAAACAAAGCATTTTATTTTATCTATGTTAAAATTTATCTATATTTTGAGAATTGGATTTTTCCGTCGAAGGCCTTTTTATCCTTTTCTGTACGGTTTTTACCTTAGATTTAAATAAGTGAAACAAAGCATTTTATTTTATCTATATTAAAATTTATCTATATTTAAAATGAATAGCCATAAATTAAATAGAAAATTAATATTTATATATTATTATAAGTTTTCTTTTAATTATAGTACTCTATTATTATAACTAATTTTAAACATATTTACTTTTCTTTTGTAACTTTTAGGTTATGATGTTTTATATATTAACATGATTTATCGTGTTCATTATTCCAAGCGAGCCCTGTTTGTCGGAAGTAGAATATCGGTCTGTCCTCAAATATCGTTTGATGATACCGTTGTACCCTGAGGATGAACCGTGCCCTGTTTGTCGAAAGGCGTGTCTTGATAGCTTCGGGGAACATGCCCTTCACTGCAAAGAGCTTCCTGGCTTCAAGTACAGACACGATCTGGTTAGAGATGTGTTGTTTGAAGTTCTCAAGCGAGCTGGTATCGCTGCTAAAAAAGAGGCTCCGGTTAATTTCCTAACGGACCCGAAGGAGAGGAGGTCTTCCCTTCGACCAGCCGATGTGCTGGTTTTTGGATGGTCCGGGGGTAAGCATGCTTGCATTGATCTCACGGGGGTGTCGCCTCTTGCCGGTTTCAGGGGCAGTGGTTTTGTTTCAGGGCAAGCGACGCGGAAGGCTGAGGCGGGGAAAATATCCAAGCACGAGCAGACCTGCATAGATAATCAACATGCCTTCCTTCCTTTCGTGTTCGATACCTTTGGTTGTCTGACCCATGTGGCGTCCGGTTTCTTGAAGCGGGTTCAAAAGGCAGCACTTGCGCATGCGACAGTGTCTGTAGGCCATAGTTATGTGTTTAGCCGAGTAGGATTTGCAATTCAAAAGGGGGTGGCGGCGCAGCTTGTTGCCCGTCTACCAACCCATGATTTGTAATTTGCTCTAACCTATAAATATATATTAAATATGCTTTGTAGTATTATTCCAATAATATAGCGTAATGTTTTATAAAACTTTGAATATATCATTGCGATAGATTTATTTTGATCTGTCTTTCAATAAAAGCTTTGTTTAAAATCGAATAGGTAACTTATTATTGATTTTTTATTCTTTACCGTGACAAATCAAATTGATATCATTCAAACAACTTCGATAGCAGTATAAAGTATCTTTTTGTTTAATTATATTGATTTTTTTTTTGTTATTAATCATGGCGAATCGAACCGAATCGATATTGTCTGAATAACTTTGAAGTGGTATAGAGTATCTTTTGTTATATCAATTCTGAATATACCATTGCGACATGCTTATTTTATTTGTGTTTCAATAAAAGTTTTGTTCAAATTCGAACGAGTAAGTTGTAAATGATTTTTTTTACCGTGACGAATCGAAATGATATCGTTCGAACAACTTCAGTAGCGGTATAGACTACCTTGTTATATAATAAGCTATAGCGAGTGTCGGTGACGAACATAACTGATACCACCTAAACAACATCGGTACCACGTCGATTTCACCGAACAACATCGATACTGGTATTTATACTTTTGAAACCGTTATTGATATTCATTTTTATGGTTTTGGATCGATATAAAACATGTGTTGATATTCATTTTGACAAATCATGATTTATTTTTAAGGTTTATCTTTCGGTTACTATACAAAGAGCCGACTATGGTCGCGATAGCTTAATGATCGAACAGATAACGACCGACTTCCCACTGCAACGTGTGGATGAATTCCACTAGTGTACATAAATAATAAGATGCCCCACAAAATAAAAATAAAAAAAAATATGGAAGAAGAAAATGAATTATTCCATCTAGGGTACAAACGAGACGAGTGACAAGCGACCTGCTCGAGAAAAAGCTCGAAACGAGCCGAGCTTTATCGAGCCCGAGCCGAACTTGAGCCTAAAACAAAGCTCGTCTATTTATTGTGTCTGAGCTCGAGCCTGGCATGTGAAGCTCGTCAGGCTCATCGAGCCTTAGTATAATATTAGTTTTTATTAATATTTAATAACATTTACCCCTTATTTAAAGTTTTATAGTAAACGATCTGAGCCGAGCTTATTTAAACTTGTTTATGAGCCTAGCCCGAACCTAAAAATAAGCTTGTTTAGTAAATGAGCATGAGCCCGAGCTTCACTTATCGAGCTCGAGTGCCTAAAGGAGTCTATTATTTGTATTATTTTTATTTAATATATTAATTAATGATAATAAACAAGCCGAGCCCGAGCCAAACTCGAGCTTGAGAAACTACCAACGAGTCGAGCTCGAGCTTGAATTCTCATAAGTTAATTGACCTTAAGCTCGAGGCTGGTCGATCTCGGGCTCGGCTCGACTCGTTTGCACCTCTAATTCCATCGTCAGCATAGTAAGTTTAAAAGAAAATACAAAACTGCAATGGCAAATTACAACCGAAATAAACAAATTACAAGAATGAAAGGAAACCTAAAAACTTTTAGCTGACGATTGTATTGAACACATGTCTCTAATTTCGAGTCTCTCAAAAGAACTCTCGGTTGTTTCACATGTACGAACGGGCTAAGTGTTGATACTTTCAGAGAAAAACTCTAAAACCCAAAGGTACACCTTGAATATGAAAAGGCTAAAAAGAAAAGATTGTTAGGATGTTTTTGT
This sequence comes from Helianthus tuberosus, assembly GCA_030545235.1. Classification (NCBI taxonomy): domain Eukaryota; kingdom Viridiplantae; phylum Streptophyta; class Magnoliopsida; order Asterales; family Asteraceae; genus Helianthus; species Helianthus tuberosus. The sequence continues at coordinate 153,792,700 of CM060430.1, forward strand.
AAAACCCAAAGGTACACCTTGAATATGAAAAGGCTAAAAAGAAAAGATTGTTAGGATGTTTTTGTGTATTTCAAGTGTGTTTTGCTATTAAGGATTCCTTAATATTTATACTAAAAATGAGTTGAAACAATTTTTGCAATAACTAAATGAAAATAAATGGCGTTAAACGTGTTTAATTTTTTTTGAACGACAAATTTCTTTCAATGAAAATTCGTATCAGTACTAAAGCATGCGGAAGCACCATTTACTCAAGGTTCATATTAGTGCTGAAGCATGCACTTAGCAAGTTGAAAGTGTAACATTGAGGCTATTCACCCACGCCACTCAGTGCTTAGCACTCTTCGTGAACCCACTAGTGTGAGGCTCTAAGGAGTAAGGAACAATAAGGAAGAAGGGTTTCCATATATAAGTTCTACCGCTTTTTTTTTTTTAATTATGTGGGACTGTAATGCCCCAAAATTCGAATTTCTAATTTGATAGTATGCTTTCTTATGCAGGGTGTGAAATGTACTAACTAAGTTATTTAACTTAGTTAAATACATAAGGATTAAGTATAAATGAAATGTTGGTGTTGGTTGTAAATAACCAAAAGCTCAAAAATTAGAAGGACCTAAAGTGACAAGTGGGAGAACTTAATAAAATTCAACATTTTATATCGATGTATGTATATGTGTCGACATATACACGCATGAGAAAAAAAGGGTTCTTCCCCAAACCCCTTAATTGATGAAATTGAAGAAGGATTTGAAGCTAAATGCTTACATGATTGAGGAATTCAAACCATCTAGTAGTGACAATCATAAGGTATGTTGTAGATTTTGATTTGGTAATTTTACAAGAAAAGAGTATGTGATCAATCTTTGAAATTGTATGGAATTAAGCATGTAGGTACGTTAGAATCATCAAATAGAACTTAGACTATGCATGATTTCAAGTAAATTGATGTTTTGAGGTGAAACCCATTTGTTATGGTGAATGTGGTAACATGGATATAGCATCAATGTCCAATTCTTGTTAAATGTTGATGTATCATGTTGTGTGTGATGGATTCTTGTTAGATGGATTGGAAGAAATGTGGTGTTTGATATGTTTAATGTTATGATAAGAATGGTACTAGTTATAAGTAAGAAACTTGATGAATTATGTATGAACTAGGAAGATTAGGCATGAACTAAGTGTTTGATGAAATGTCTAAATGACAATATTATGTGAAAATGTATGCAAGTAGTGGATGAATATGCATATAATGTGGAAACGATTAAATTTTTAGTGAACTTACATAAGGAACATGTGTAAGATTGAATCCATGTGGAGGTTTTATTGATTTCTTGTTTAGGTAGAAACGTGCACTAGTGGCTTGCATTATTTACTTGCATGGTATGATGCACATTATGTGTTTAGTTGATGGTTTAGTTGGGATTAAGAAATGAAATTAGTGTTATTGTATAGCAAGGATAGTAGAGTTATGATAATTGTTTACTCTAAATGTAGTGGTTTATTGTAGGATCATGAAAGTATTAGTATGTGTTGAATTGATTATATATGTGTATGTATGTAATTGATTGATCATGTGGTTGTATGTGTCCTACAACATGAATATGAAGTGCATATGGTATCATTAATATGGTCAACTATATTAACATAAGTAAATGTTCATAAGTCAAAAGTTTAAATGTTGGACAGTTGACTTTCTGGAAAGTTAACAATGTATGAATAACATGGTTAGACTTCCTAACATGATTATGAAATTAAGGAGATTATGTGATACATGATAGATTATCTATGTGGTATACATGATGGTAAGTTGAATTGCTTGAATTATGAACAATGTGATAGTGGATCTATGTCTTAAGTATGTTAGTAGTTGACCAATGAAAGTCAATGTGACATAGAAATTGGAATGATTGTTGATAAGAATAAGCATGTATGCTAATAGTGTTGTGAACATGATGACATGAAAGAATAGAAATTATTTCAATGTGGACTCAAGCATGGATGGCTAACGGGTCAAGAGGAGGCAAGGAAGCAAGCACGAACATGGCAACTCGAGGTAAGTGATTCTCGAGCTTAATTTATGTTTATGTAAAGGAATTCATATGTGCAAAAAGATTGGGAATCACAAAGGGATGGATTGTTAATAGTGGTGCTAAGGTAAGGAATGTTGTAATAGTCAACATAGTTTACTAAGCTTGAATCTATATAGTGGGAGAAACGGGTCACACTTAAGGAGATGGCATTATAAAATGATTAGCATGAATTTTAGAATAAGGAATTAGTGTTGGGACGATTAGTGTCACACCCCAACCGATGACAGAAACATCGGGGCGCGGCACTGAGCGAAACAGATTGTCCAAGAGAATCCATAACAACTATTTGTTATAATATATTAAAGGTTCATGTACCATACCACAAACATATGAAATAAAAACAGTTATCACAGACATTGTTCTCGAAGACAAATATCCATTCTGACAAATCAGATTTTATTTAGTTTGTTTCTAGATTCCATCCTAGCTCAATTCCATCAAATAGCAAGCAATCATCCTAAGCACCTGTCACATACGTTAAAATAGAGGTCAATACACATAGTGTAAAGGTGAGCATACAAGTTTAATAATATTAGTAGAGTTCTAAAGCGTTTACGCATAACCAGCATGAAACATGTATAGTGTGAAGCTAGTAGGTTATCGACAATGAAATATGCACAGACTAGACTGTGAGTTGTAGAATGCGCAACACATATCACCACTGTGACATGTGAAGAGGTAACCTTAACAATCCCTGTCCACGACAGGTGCAGAGTCTAAACAAATAGTGCTGTCGTTGCTAAGGCGTTAGGAAATAATCACTTTGTTAACATAACATACAAGCATTCATCGAGTACCAAGTAACATGCAATAACGGTCAGCGTATAAATAGTGTTTGCGTTGTGTGTCGATGTGATTTAGAATAAGTAACGTATATAACACCCAAAAGTGCATAAAGCAAAAAGGGATCGAGTATACTCACAGCGATGGAAGTTAATGGATTGAAGGGAGTGCTAGAGTGATTAGCCTGGACAGTTAACGATAGCATAAGCGAAGAGCGGTGCGTAAATCGATGAAAAGTGACCAAGTGTCGAATGGTCATTCGATCGGATGTCAATCCGTTCGGATGGTCATCTGATCGGAGGGCCATTCGGTCGGATTGACATTCGTTTGGAAAGGATGTGTTTGTGTATGATGGCTTTGAAGTTTTCTGTAGGATCGTTTTCACGACCGAAACGAGTCATTCAGAAGTGTTCTTATCAATACGAGAGGCGAAAACTAACGTATCGACTTAGAAACAGCTTGATATTCACTTTAATTGTCTTTTTTATTGATATAACAGCTTTTACAGCGAGTAGACACTTCAGCAGCACTTCGGCTCTGGAATCGGAAAGTTACAAAATGAAATCCCAAAGGCCCTATTTATAGTGTGTTGATTTCGTACGAAATGGGCAAGACTCATTTCGTGCGAAATGGACTCTGTCCATTTCGTGCGAAATGACCTTGTGTCATTTCGTGCGAAATGCCCACAAATACACATTTCTTGTTTTTCGAGCCCTGATCTTTCTAATCTAATACACGACTTGATACAAGACAAACTCGACAGACATATGCACCAACAGACTCCCCCTTGGATGTCGACAAGTCTTCAGTACTAATCTTCAACGTCTTCAATCTCTTCAATCTTTATCAGTCTTCTTGCTTTCTCTGAAGTATCTAACAATGTAAAGCATCCTCATTCTTCTCTCTTTTCTTCTCTCTTCCAGGATCTCAATCTGACTCTATCTTCTCTTGATCAGATCTCTTGATTCCTTAAGTTCAACAGCATCATCAGCTTGCGTGAACTTTCAGGATCTGAAACCGGCTCTACTATCTTCAGACTCCCCTTAGTTAGCAGACTCCCCCTTGAATTATGCTAGGATCGTAGTCTAGCTTTCACAAGTTCTAAGACCGAAACCTGGCTCTCTGTAGAAATAGAATCTGGAACATGGCAAACCTGTACATTCTCTACCTCACAATAAATTTCACAAATTTAAAATTTGACAAATTTATTCTCTGCTTACCACTTGTAGAAACAAAACCAAACATTATTTTTTGAAATATGACATTTCATAAACTAACCCTCAACTCAAACAAATTCACCCAAATCACTATTCATCATGTTTAGCACTTGGAATTTTGAAAATCAGCTTTTCGGCATCAGTTTGTCGAAAATCTTTTTGATTTTTCCGAAATTTTATACTAAAACCACTTGAAAGTAAACAACATTAAAATTCTGTAATGAAATATTTACAAACAATATTTTGTGAGTTTGTGTAAGAGGATCATATCAGATTATGAGACAAATCACTAACACCGTTAAGCTTTAAACATTTTAAGTTCTAAACAATTCACTTAGATTGTCAGTTTACTGATCCACTTAAATTTTCACACAAAGTTCAACTGTTTCGAGATACGAGTTTAATGTTTTAAGCACTTGAACGTACTCGCGTGTACCACCTCAGAATATACTCTCGTATCCAGACTCCTATATTCAGTATTACAGGTGAGTGTACACTAGTGATATCTGTAAATAGGTAAATGCAAAACCATGAGAGCTCAGGTTAAAACTTCAGTTCAGACAAAGTGATGATGGCTCGACTTTAGGTGTGTCCCGTTTGGGGATCTTTTCTTCAACAGCACACGATTAGCATTTTTCAATGTTTCATCATTTTTTATGCTGAGGGCTGGCTTTAAAATTAAAGCTTATGCAAAGTATTATACGAGGACTAGGCTATTGCTCCCGCAAAATCAGAAGTCTTGGTATAATACCCCAGATATCACCACGCACAAAGACCTAGTATGTCAGAAATAGAAAGTCTTTCAAACAAGACTTCGGGGGGTTACCCATATATCTGAGAGATCTTCCCCACGAGATAAGTAAGTATAGATTTTAGGTTTATATCTCGAAAACAATCTACTGAATGTGCAAAAACCTACTGGCACATTCTCAGTGAGACCGTTTATCACTTTTGACTTTTCAATTCTTTAGCGTGTTGTGATAGTCCACTGATGTACTATCATTTCCTCTTTTCTCAACAAAACTCATTTTAAAATTTTTAAATGTTTTTGGTTTTTATAGATTTTATCATGTTTTTGTCTTTTTCAAATTTTCTAATTTTTTTAAAATTTTTACTCCCCCTAAAATCAAAATATGATTCAATTTTGATTTTCTGGGAAAATTTGAAAAACAAACTATACAAAGATGACAAACTGATATCAAATTGCTTCAATTCTCCATCCACTTTAATAATGATTTCTTATTCCGGATCATCTTCTCACTTCCTTCAAACTTAACACGAAGTGCATCCCAAATTGAACGTGAAGTATTATCATGTTGAAGTAAAATGAATATGTCTTCTTTCACAGCTTGCTGTAGCAAACTGATCATCATCTTTTCTGCTTTGTACATGTCTCGTTCTTTATCCGATAATTCAGAAATCGTTTTATTAACTCCCACTTTTGTACGAGGTTTGACATACTTCTTCTCTATACATTCCCAAGAGCTCAAATGATTAGCTGGAACCCAGTTTTCAAACCGATCTTTCCAACCATAATACTCCTCAATGCCCATTAGTTTCGGGGGTTTTTGCAAAGTTCATGTTTCGTTTTCCATGTTCATGCTTTGAGCAATGGCAGTCGGAGTACTTGGGGCAGTAGCAAACGCATTGTAAAATTCCTCTTCCATGATTCGGTAAACTTTTTCACAAAACAGCCTTTACACGAAATGCCTTCAAACGAAATGATCACATGAAATACTCTTTCAAATGAAATAGCACCACTCAAACGAAATACCCTAATTTCGTACGAAATAAAATTCTTGTAGATGCGAAATAACTGATTTCGTACGAAATAGACGATTTCGTACGAAATACCAAACTTAATTCGTGCAAAATAACAACTCTGACGTGATTCCGTGTGAAATGAACCAAACACAGTGATTTCGTGCGAAATCAAGTGTATTTTTCACGCGAAATATCAATTTCAAGCGAAATGAAAGCTTATTCCGTGCGAAATACTGCTGACGTCATACATTCGATCAGTTTTTGGTCAAATTGAACAAGTTTTTGGTTGATTTTTTATCCAATTCTTTCAAGGCTTTGTTAAAACAGTGTTTCGCTTATAATATGTGAAATTCAAACCATTTTAACCGTCAAAACAAGTTTAATTTTGAAAAAAAATGTAGAAGTCAAAAAAATGATGAAATCAAGCTGAATTCGATAAGAACTCTTCATCCTGAGATCTGATACCACTTGTAGGATCGTTTTCACGACTGAAACGAGTCGTTCAGAAGTGTTCTTATCAATACGAGAGGCGGAAACTAACGTATCAACTTAGAAACAGCTTGATATTCACTTTAATTGTCTTTTTGATTGATATAACAGCTTTTACAGCGAGTAGACACTTCAGCAGTACTTCAGCTCTGGAATCAAAAAGTTGCAAAATGAAATCTCAAAGGCCCTATTTATAGTGTGTTGATTTCGTATGAAATGGGCAAGACTCATTTCGTGCGAAATGGACTCTGTCCATTTCGTGCGAAATGACCTTGTGTCATTTCGTGCAAAATGCCCACAAATACACATTTCTCATTTTTCGAGCCCTGATCTTTCTAATCTAATACATGACTTGATACAAGACGAAGTCGACAGACATATGCACCAACATTTTCGTTGTAGCATTTTGAAAACAGAGAAGTATCCCTACCCTTCAGGTCGATCGATTGAACGGTCGTTCTATCGGATAGCGATCCGATTGGCAGGACACTTAGTGAGAACAAGTTCACAGCAGGATGGTCACTCGATCGGATAGCAATCCGATCGGATGGCAATCCGTTAGAACTAATGGTCCTTGAAAATCATGGAATTGATTAAGTGTTGGAGTTCAAGTGCAATCCGATCGGATTGCGGTTCGATAGGATGGCAATCCGATCGGACGGCAATCCATCCCACAATCTGATCGTCTTGAAGTTGACAAATTTGTTAAGTTTTGAAAAGTTTTGTGGTTTGCTCGAGACGGTATGACAACGTGTCAAACAACAGAAACTCCATCAGACCCAGGCTATCCGATCGAACGGGAATCACCCTAATCCGATCGGTTAACTGTTCGTGATGGATGGTTTCACGTTCAACCAGAAATCAGTTGTCTCGTTGATAGGATTCAGATCTCAAACCGGCACATCACTAGAGAAGAGTAGAAGGCATGAATGAGCTCCGAACCTATCGGTTTTGAGTGCATTGAGTGTAAAAGAGTTGAAAGAAAGTTGGGAAAGCATCTTTAAATCATTTTAACTTGAAAATGTTTAGATCTAAGCAAAATCATTGATAAATCTTGTGGAAATCCTTCGGATCTGAGTTATTCTTGGTGGAATGAGGCCAATACTTGAAGTTCATAAGAACTCCATGATGACATCACCCTAGAACACCTCAAATCCATTGGTTTCACAGTTAAAAGTTAAGATCCAAAGGAGAAAATGATGAAGAAGTGTGTGCAGATCATAGAAGTACAAGATTTGAGTTGAAAACTTACAAGAATCGTGAGAAATCGAGAGAAAGAAGGCCTTGAGCGTGCTGGTCGAGTGAGAGAGGGCTGTCACATCACAAGTGATGTGACAGGGGGTATTTATAGGTTGCCATAAATGGAAAGTGGAATGCAAGGGTTGGATAGCTCACTGATCGGATGGCAATCCGATCGGGCGGCCATTCGATCGATTGGCTATTCGATCGAAGTGGTCCGACGAGTTGAGTTTCTGCGTTTCATTTTGCGTGTTGAGCATTGCGATGCTTTTTGAGTGAGCGATGAGATAGTATTACCCACTACTATATCTACATACAATCACTATAAATAACTTGCGTTTAGTGTTTGCGATTAGATTGCGTTGCGATAGAATTGCGGTTGCGATTGTGATTAATCACGTCAACATAAACATAACATGCACAAGTAACACATAATAGCACACACACGTAAAGCAATATCCAGATCACATAATTTGAGTTACGAATGCAATAGCGATGCGATTAGCGATAGGTCGATTAGCGATTAAACATCGATTAGACCTCGATTATTAATAGATACTCCACATAATACAAATAAAGCAATTAAATAAAAGAATTCGATTACAAGTCAAGAAGCACAATTCAGTAGTTAAGCAAAGATGACAGATCGCAATTAGCAATCTTTTCTTCCTTTGACTTTGACTTTGACTTGTACTTTGACTTTCCAAAAAGCGGGTTGTTACAGCCTCCCCTACTTTAGGAAATTCCGTCCCGAAATTTAAGAAGTAGGCGTAACAAACAGTTGCGGGTACTTCACCTTCATGTCACTTTCGAGTTCCCAGGTGAACTCGGCGCTGCGTTTACCTTCCCAGCGAACCTTCACAATGGGAATGCGTGAGCGTCTGAGCACCTTGGTTTCTCGTCCCATGATCTCGACAAGATTTTCCACGAAGTGTAATGTTTCGTCCACTTGTAAATCTTCGAGAGGGACATGTAATTCCTGGTCGGTTAAGCACTTTCTGAGGTTCGAAACGTGGAAAGTCGGGTGGACATTACTAAGTTCCTCCGGTAGTTCGAGTCTGTAGGCCACTTTTCCAATCCTTTCCAGAATTTTAAAGGGTCCAACATATCGAGGCGCGAGCTTTCCTTTCTTGCCTAATCTGATCACCCCCTTCCAAGGTGCAACCTTTAGGATTACGTGATCGCTAACGTCAAATTCAAGGGGCTTGCGGCGTCTATCGGCGTAACTTTTCTGACGGCTCTGAGCTTTCAACAGATTGTCTCGAATTTGGAGGATTTTGTCAGTTGTTTCTTGCAACAGCTCAGAACCGGTAATTTGCGCGTCTCTGATCTCGTGCCATACAATTGGCGATCGACATTTCCTTCCGTATAATGCCTCAAATGGTGCCATTTGGATGCTAGAATGATAACTGTTATTGTACGAGAATTCCACTAAAGGTAAGTGTGCGTCCCAATTACCACCGAAATCTATGACACACGAGCGAAGCATGTCTTCAAGAGTACGAATCGTTCTCTCAGTCTGACCGTCGGTTTGGGGATGGAAAGCGGTTCTTAGGTTAAGCGTAGTACCAAGAGCAGATTGAAACGTTTCCCAAAGAAGCGAGGTAAACCGACCATCGTGGTCAGATATGATGTCACGAGGCGTCCCGTGTTGACAAATGATCTCATCGGTGTAGATTCGGGCTAATTTTTCTCCCTAAAGTCTTCTCGTATCGGCAGGAAATGAGCTGATTTAGTCAAACGGTCAACGACAAGTGTGCGGGAGTTTTGTTATGAAGTCCATAGCTATACTCTCCCATTTCCACATAGGGATCTCGGGTTACACGAGTAAGCACGAGTAAGCATAGATAGCGATATCCTTCTTCATGCCCGGCCACCAGTACTTGTAGCGCATGTCCTGGTACATCTTGTCAGCACTGGGATGAATAGAATACCGAGATTTGTGGGCTTCGTCCATCAGAAGTTGTCACAAATTCGTACTCTTGGAAATCCAAATTCGGTTTAGATAATGGAATATCCCGTTCGATTTATTCTCGAGTTGAGCGCCATCGTTAAGAATTCTTTCCTTCTTCAAAGTACGTTTGGTAAAACAAGCATGTTGTGCGTCACGGATAACAGCTTTGAGATTATGCTGGACTTGAACATTACGAGCGCTATGCAAATAGCTTCGTCGACTGAGGGCATCGGCGATGACATTTTCTTTGCCTGGATGGTAACGAATCTCACAGTCGTAATCGTTGAGGAGTTCCACCCACCGGCATTGACGCATATTCAGTTCTTTCTAGTCAAAGATATGTTGTAGGCTCCTTTGGTCGGTGAAAACCGTACACTTGGTACCGTAAAGGTAGTGTCGCCAAATCTTCAACGCAAAAACAACTGCGCCAAGCTCGAGGTCGTGTGTGGTGTAGTTCTTCTCGTGGATCTTGAGCTGTCGAGAGGCATACGCAATAACCTTGTCTCGTTGCATGAGAACACAACGAAGACCAAGGTTTGACACATCGCAATAGACTACGAAATCGTCATTTCCGTTGGGCAGTGAGAGCACGGGAGCATTGCAAAGCATAGCCTTGAGAGTTTGAGAGTCCTCCTCTTGTTTAGTTCCACAAAAAAAGGTTTGTACTTTTGCGTCAGAGAGGTAAGCGGTACAACGATTTTAGAGAAACCTTCGATAAATCAGCGATAAAAGCTTGCCAGTCCGAGACAAGAACGGACTTCAGACGGGTTCTTGGGTGTAACCCAACTCTTAACAGCTTCGATCTTCGCGGGTCGACGTGAATACCTTGACTATTAACAATGTGACCCTGGAATTGGACCTCCTCCAGCCAAAATTCACACTTGGAGAACTTGGCATAAAGACGGTTTCCCTGGAGTAGCTCAAGAACCAAACGTAGATGCTGCGAGTGTTCGGCTTTTGACTTGGAATAGATCAGGATATCATCGATAAACACGATGACGAAGCGGTCAAGGAAGGGTTTGCACACGCGATTCATTAGGTCCATGAAAACTGCAGGAGTGTTGGTCAAACCAAAAGGCATGACAACAAACTCGTAGTGACCATATCGGGTTCGGAATGCGGTTTTGGGTATATCTTCCTCTTGGATGGTAACGATGATTTGTTTGACAACAAACACGTAGCACCTTGTAACTGATCAAACAAATCATCGATTCGAGGCAAGGGATAGCGATTCTTGATAGTCAGCTTATTCAACTCCCTATAGTCGATGCACATCCGGAACGATCCATCCTTCTTTTTGACGAAAAGGACAGATGTGCCCCAAGGAGAGGTGCTAGGGTGAATAAAGCCTTTATCAAGTAGTTCCTGGAGCTGACTCAAGAGTTCGCGCATTTCAGAAGGAGCGAGACGATAAGGCGCTTTAGCAACAGGATTTGCTCAAGGAATGAGGTCGATTCGGAAATCAATATCACGAGTGGGAGGTAACCCAGGTAAATCGTCGGGGAAAACGTTTGGGAATTCACAAACAACGGGAACGTCTTTCACTCCTGAGTTTCCTTTTTTTTCCTTCTCCGCTACTACAATGTTAGCCAAGAAAGCTCTGTATTCCTTGCGGAGATACTTGCTCGCTTGGACACATGACATGAGTTTAAGACCTTTCGAAGGAGTTTCGCCATACACCCAAAGCTGATCACCATTAGCGAGCTAGAAACGAATCATCTTATCGAAGCAAACAACTTCAGCATGATTTTCACGAAGAAAATCCATGCCTACTATGATGTCAAAACTACTGAGTTGCGTCGGAATAAGGTCGATAGGGAAGACGTGATTGTTGAGTTCAAGCGTACAATCACGTAGAACATAATTGACAGCGACGGTTCTTCCGGTGGCAACTTCAACATCGAACGTCGAGGGGAGATGGGTGCGCTTACGATTAATGAGCTTTTCGAATTCAAACGATACAAAACACATATCTGCTCCAGTATCAAATAAACATGAAGCATATATACCATTCACAAGGAACGTACCATTAACCACATTGTTGTTTGCTTGAGCCTGGCGGGCGTTGATGTTGAAAGCACGTCCGTGGGCTGCTGGCTGCTGCTACTACTGCTGAAGTTGCTGCTGTTGAGGCTCTTGTTTCACTACCCTGTTGGGGCACATGTTTGCAAAGTGGTTGGGATCACCACATGCAAAGCAAGCTCGAGCGTTAGCAGCGGGTGCAAGAGCTGCTTGATGGCCCTGGGGAGCTGGAATGAGAGCTTGTGGTGTAGGAGTTTGACTTTGAGCTGGAGCTGGAGTTTGGCGTGGACCAGTACGGCAGTTTGCGGTGAAGTTGCCGTACATGTTGCAATGAACACAGAATCGGCATGCGATACCCACCGGGTGATGATAAGTATAAGTAGGGCAAAGCGAGTGTGGTCCAGTGTATGCACGCTTGGCAGGCGGTGCATTGACCACAGGCGCCGCTACTTGGCGGTGTTGAGGTTGCGGTTGGGCAGGTAATGTTTGAAGTGGGGCAACAGTAACTGCATAGTTCTTGTTGCTGGAGCTGATGTTGTTCTTTCTCTTGCGACGTGAGAGCTTTGCAGATTGCGGTGCGGTGGTGGTTTTAGCAGTGGTAGCATCGGTGACTTGATACAGATTCTTGGAGGCTTTGTCGAAATAACCAGCCCTGACTCGCTTATCGTTGATCTCAGCGGCGAGCAGGTAGGTTTCCTCTATAGTTGTCGTCTTCGCAGCCTGAACAAAACCTGCGACACAATTCGGCAGAGCACGGATATACTTCTTGATCGTAATCTTGGGGGTAGTAACTTGACCTGGACAAATAATACTCAACTGCTTGAAGCGAGCAGTTCAACCAACGTTATCTCCGCCATCCTGCTTAATGTGCCAGAATTCATCCTCGAGCTTTTGGAGTTCATGGGGAGGAGAAAACTCTTGCATCATGATGTTCTTCAACTCGTCCCACGTCAATCCGAAAGCTGCGTCGTTTCCCCGTTTGTTCCTCTCGGCCGTCCACCAATCAAGAGCGCGGGATTGGAAGACGCCGGTAGCATTGACAGTGCGTAGGTTTTCCGAACAGCCACTCTGGCTCATGGTGACTTCGATAGAATCAAACCATTGGAACATGGCCGTAGGACCATCTTCGCCGGTAAATTCTTTTGGTCCGTAGGCTTTGAACTGCTTGAAGCTAAAAGCGGCCTTAGGTGTATCGGTCCTGGACTCCTCCGAGGACTTGCTAGCATTCTCATTCAGTTCACTGACGATTTGTGGGATGACTTTCGCCATTTGCTTAGAGACGAGAGCGGCGATTCGTTTGTCATCATGGTTTTGGTGAGCAGCGCGAGAGTGGAATGATCCAAACGACGACATTGTCTGCAACAGACATCACCATAGGACTCAAACACAATTTCGATTAACCCTAGTATAGACTAGCGATTCACCATAAAGCTCAGGAACGCATCGATTCACCAAATCACGTAGGCACATAAACCACAGAAACACATAAGCACGTTTTTCATGTAAGCACAGTAGCACATAAGCACATAGGCACAAAAGCTAACCTAAACACATATTTTGCACATATTCACCTATCTTTCACAGCAACGTATAGGGGTTAAGAATAGCGATTGCGATTAGCGAGTAGCGATTGCGAATAACACAAGCGATTTGTCGACGTTTTGAGATAAATGTGCAGTGCGAGTTGTGCGTGTTGATAAAAACGAATAGCGAAAAGCGAGTAAATCACCAAAAATCGAAACACATAAACACATAAAACCACATAAAATTCACATAAAATCGATAAATCACAGAGCTGGCGGTGGCGAAATCCAGAATCGTAACACACAAAATTGAAGAGAGAGATTGTCTGGGTGTGAGACATCGACTATCCAAAGTGATTCGACTATTCATAAGGACCTTAAGCGCACACTTTGGCCTTCTGGACTGTGCTCTCGCCTCAATCGGGGTGATCGGCACACATCCTTCCAGTTACAGCGCGACCAAAGTCGTTGGAGTCCGTCAAGACTTTGGTGAGAGTTTTGCAAAACCAAAAGCATAGAACGGAACGAGTCATCAAGGTTCGGGTTTCACCCCTGTCTTAGCGACTACATCCTTGTTTGCGTGATAGAATCACGAGATAGATATGGAGAATCGCGTCAAAGTGTGGATTTCACTCCTGGTTCAACGCAAATTCTCTTGTTTTTAGTAAAAATAGCGAGTCGAACGAGCGATTTGGTCGAGAGTTTGTGGTTTTCACACCTAATCTTAACCATATCATCCGTTTCTGTGTGTATCCAGCCTTAGGAAAGGCTGATCTTGCGCGGGACTGTAGTATGCGATGTTCGCGCAAGAGTGTAGTGTACAGCGTGTTTGAGCGAGAAATAGCGAGTAAGCTCGTGTAAAACCCCTAACGGGTATGCACAAGTCGGTCTGTTGGTTCTTAGACTATAGTCTAGGTCGTTTCTAAGACATCAACCCGGACTAGGTCGAGTCTTGCCTAATTACCTATAGCTATGGCTCTGATACCAATCTGTCACACCCCAACTGATGACGGAAACATCGGGGTGCGGCACTGAGCGAAACAGATTGTCCAGGAGAATCCATAACGACTATTTATTATAATATATTAAAGGTTCATGTACCATACCACAAACATATAAAATAAAAATAGTTATTACAGACATTGTTCTCGAAGACAAATATCCATTCCGACAACTCAGATTTTAATTAGTTTGTTTCTAGACTCCATCCTAGCTCAATTCCATCAAATAGCAAGCAATCATCCTAAGCACCTGTCACATACGTTAAAATAGAGGTCAATACACATAGTGTAAAGGTGAGCATAAAAGTTTAATAATATTAGTAGAGTTCGAAAGCGTTTACGCATAACCAGCATGTAACATGTATAGTGTGAAGCTAGTAGGTTATCGATAATGAAATATGCACAGACTAGACTGCGAGTTGTAGAATGCGCAACACATATCACCACTGTGATATGTGAAGAGGTAACCTTAACAACCCCTGTCCACGACAGGTGCTGAGTCCAAACAAATAGTACTATCGTTGTTAAGGTGCCAGGAAACAATCACTGTGTTAACATAACATACAAGCATTCAATGAGTAACAAGTAACATGCAATGAAGGTCAGCGTATAAATAGTGTTTGCGTTGTGTGTCGATGTGATTTAGAATAAATAATGTGTGTAACACCCAAAAGTGCATAAAGCAAAAAGGGATCGAGTATACTCACAGCGATGAACGTTAATGGATTGAAGGGAGCATTAGAGTGATTAGCCTGGATAGTTAACGATAGCATAAGCGAAGAGCGGCGCGTAAATCGGTGAAAAGTGACCAAGTGTCGAACGGTGCCATCCGATCGGATGGTCATTCGATAGGATGTCGATCCGTTCGGATGATCATCCGATCGGAGGGCCATTCGGTCGGATTGACATCCGTTTGGCAAGGATGTGTTTGTGTATGACGGCTTTGAAATTTTCATTGTAGCATTTTGAAAACAGAGAAGTATCCGTCCCACAATCTGATCGTCTTGAAGCTTGACAAATTTGTTAAGTTTTGAAAAGTTTTGTGGTTTGCTCGAGACGGTATGAAAACGTGTCAAACAACGGAAACTCCATCAGACCCAGACTATTCGATCGAACGGGAATCACCCCAATCTGATCGGTTAACTGTTCGTGACAGGTGGTTTCATGTTCAACCAGAAATCAGTTGTTTCATTGATAGGATTCAGATCTCAAACCGGCACATCACTAGAGAAGAGTAGAAGGCATGAATGAGCTCCGATCCTATCGGATTTGAGTGCATTGAGTGTAAAAGAGTTGAAAGAAAGTTGGGAAAGCATCTTTCAATCCTTTTAACTTCAAAAATGTTTAGATCTAAACAAAATTATTGATAAATCTTGTGAAAATCCTCCGGATCTGAGTTATTCTTGGTGGAATGAGGCCAATACTTGAAGTTCATAAGAACTCCATGATGACATCACCCTAGAACACCTCAAATCCATTGGTTTCACGGTTAAAAGTTAAGATCCAAAGGAGAAAATGAGGAAGAAGTGTGTGTAGATAATAGAAGTACAAGATTTGAGTTGAAAACTTACAAGAATCGCGAGAAATCGAGAGAAAGAAGGCCTTGAGTGTGCTGGTCGAGTGAGAGGGGCTGCCACATCACAAGTGATGTGACGGGGGGTATTTATAGGTTGCGACAAAGGGAAAGTGGAGTGCAAAGGTCGGATAGCTCACAGATCGGATGGCAATCCGATCGGACGGCCATTCGATCGATTGGCTATTCATTCGAAGTTGTCCGACGAGTTGAGTTTCGGCTTTTCGTTTTGCGTGTTTAGCGTTGTGATGCGTTTCGAGTGAGCGATGCGATAGTATTACTCACTACTATATCTAACATACAATCACTATAAATAACTTGTGTTTAGCGTTTGCGATTAGATTGCGTTGCGATAGAATTGCGGTTGCGATTGCGATTAATCACCTCAACATAAACATAACATGCACAAGTCACACTTAATAGCACACACACGTAAAGCAATATCCAGATCACATAATTTGAGTTGCGAATGCGATAGCGATGCGATTAGCGATAGGTCGATTAGTGATTAAACATTGATTAGACCTCGATTATTAATAGATACTCCACATAATACAACTGAAGCAATTAAATAAAAGAATTCGATTACAAATCAAGAAGCACAATTCAGTAGTTAAGCAAAGAGTGACAGATCGCAATTAGCAATCTTTTCTTCCTTTGACTTTGACTTTGACTTGTACTTTGACTTTCCAAAAAGCGGGTTGTTACAGCCTCCCCTACTTTATGAAATTTCGTCTCGAAATTTAAGAAGTAGGCGTAATAAACAGTTGTGGGTACTTCGCCATCATGTCACTTTCGAGTTCCCAGGTGAACTCGGCGCCGTGTTTACCTTCCCAGCGAACCTTCACAATGGGAATGCGTGAGCGTCTGAGCACCTTGGTTTCTCATCTCATGATCTCGACAGGCTTTTCAACGAAGTGTAATGTTTCATCCACTTGTAAATCTTCGAGAAGGACATGTAATTCCTGGTCGGCTAAGCACTTTCTGAGGTTCGAAACGTGGAAAGTCGGGTGTACATTACTAAGTTCCTCCGGTAGTTTGAGTCTGTAGGCCACTTTTCCAATCCTTTCCAGAATTTTAAAGTGTAAGGACCTGCAAAAATGTCCATAAACGACCCGTAAGTGAAAACCCGGACCCCTGAAACCCTAATTTTCATGAAAAACCAAGAAATCAAGAAACTGGGATTTCACGCGGACCGCGTAAGCCATAAGGTAAGACTACGCGGGCCGCGACAGGACACCTGGTGACCGGAGATGCGTTCCAGGACACGTGGCAGCCATGTGGCGAACCTACACGTGACACGCTAGCCCTGCACGTAGACTAGGGGCCCTCGCGGGCCGCGTAAAAGTATTGTTAAGGTTTACGCGGGCCACGTAAAACCTAAAATGTTGCTATAAATTGCCTGTGCATGGGACTTGCATCTGTGTTCGAAAATTTAGTTTCAAAACGTCCAAATTCTGCATAAAACGAGTATTAAGGTGTCAAGACGCTGCTACGAATATAGGGTTTTAACTCGATCACTACTACGATACAATGTCCGATCGATTGAAACCGATCCGAGGAATGTTTAAGTACTGCCCGTATTTGGGCTATACTTTGTCATTCGTCGTGAGAGTTTTGATTTCGTGAGTTTATCGTAAAAGAGTTGTATTAAGTTACTAACCTAGTTTCGTATGCATTGTTATTTTAACTAGGTTACACGGCTAAATCAGTAGGCAAGGTTCTGTCCGATTTAACTTGCAATGTGAGTCATTCTCTTTTTATCAACAATGTTTTACAATACTCAAATTATTTTCAAAAGTTATAATTACAGGGATTAAGTCTTGGTTATCTTGAATCACTGGCAAGTGTGGTATTGTGCACATTACTAATTTCTCACGGTTAGGATAACAATCCTAACAGTGATAATCATCACTACTTGGGTGAAAGGACCCAATAGTGGTATGACCATCGTCACCAGGGTGTGGCACGGCGCCAGATAAAAATAAGATAGTAGCCATTGTAATCGCTCTTATGCTGTAATTTATAACTAATGTGTCGTTTTATATAACCTGAGTGACTCGCCAATATTTCCCCGCTGATAAAATATTTTTAAACATGTTTCAGGTGATTTACTGTGAATCAAGGAAAAGTGCTACGGAGCACTAACAAGCTTGAAGTGGTGGCTCAGTAAAATAAATAAACATATTTTGTAAAACAAGGGATTTCCTCGAGAAATTCCCTTTACTGTAAATTATGGGGTTTGTCCCAAATTGTGAAATAAAATAATTGGGCATTTTCAAGTTTTAAAATATCATGTTAAACTTCCGCTGTCAAATCGACTAATAAATACCACGGGTTTCTGTCCCGCGGCTCCTAGACCGGGTAACACCGGGACGGGGGCCGTGACAGAAAAAGGTGGTATCAGAGCCACTGATTTAAGACAAATTAAGTATTTAGAAATACTTAACTTCTCTGATTGCTATTTTGTGATTTTGTGAAAAATAAAATTTAACTTAAATTTGTGTGTGTCTTCATGTGTGCTAACAGCATGAATGCACTGTCGGAGGCACTCCGAAACTTCACTATCCATACCACCGATATGGACACCACAGGTAACCCATCTGGCTACCAAGCAGATACTGAAGAGCCAATAACATTCCAGGCCCAGGCCCAGGAGAAACCAAAGCCGAAAAAGAGGAGGAGAATTTTGGATTGGAAACGTGGGCGTAGGAAGAAGCCAGCTGCCCAGAAGGTTAAAAAGACTGAGGATCCAAAGGATAAAGGCAAAGGGAAGGAGATCAGGGAAAGTTCAGGGCAAGCCCAGGAAATGCCACCGTGGGAGGAGCTGGATCGCAAACTGGAAAATAGCGACCTCATCGGACCTGCCGATGAAAACCTCTTCAATTACCCAGCTGAATCACAACTTCTCGTTAATTTGGAACCTGCAATTCCAGATCCTATTCTCGACCCCTGTAGGATCGTGTACGGACCCGAAACGAGTCGATCAGAGATGTTCTACACAATATAAAAGGCGGAAACAGACATATTGTGTGTGATTCAGCAAGATCTTCACTTAAACTGTCTTTTATATTGATTCTGATACGATTACAGATCTGAAGACACTTCGACAGAGCTTCGCCGTCGGAAACACACATACATCAACTCTCTCAAACGAAATCAGGACATCACTATTTATAGGCCAGCTAATTCCGCTTGAACATGACTTAAGCGGAATCACCTTTCATACGGAATTACAAGTTCAAACGGGATTACCATTTCAAACGGAATTAACAGATTAATTTCGTTTGAAATGACATGAACACTTCAAGCGGAATTACACTATGTAATTTCGTTTGAACTTGTCTGTTAACCTATTTTCTCGTTTTCCATGCCCTGATTTATCTATACATATACAAGACTCGATACAAGACGAAGTCGACAGACGCATGCACCAACAGACTCCCCCTCGAATGTTGACGAGTCTTAAGTGTCGAGTCTTCAACGTCTTCAGTCTTTATCAGTCTGTCTGCTCACCCTGAAGTATCTGACAGTGTAAAACTTTTTCAGTCTTCTCTTTCTCTTTTCTTCGGCACCAACAGTTCCCTTGAATAAATACTCTCTCCTCGGATGTCTTCAGACTCCCCCTTTCGATATACTAGGATCGCAGTCTGGCTTTTTTAAGTCACCGATTCTTCAGGTATCGGAACCTGGCTCTCTATCACTTAGAATCAGGATCTGAAACCTGCTATCCTGCACAATCTCTACCCAAAAGTAAATTTTCAAATTTTCAACTTGACAATCTTAAAATTTACTAATAGAATTCTTTTAACAACACCACATTTATTGTGAGGTAGATATAATTATAACAGTTTTAAACTCTGATGAACCACTTGTAGACAAAAACACAACATTTTTTTTTATTTAAACACAAACTCCCCCTCAAGAAATGCTCATCATGTTTAGCACTTGGAATTTTGAAAATCAGCTCTCCAACATCAGTTGTCGAAAATCTTTTTGAATTTTTCAAAATTTTATGCTAAAACACACTGAAAATCTTTTTGGATTTTTGAATGAAATGAAATGCAGTAAAGAAATATATACATACAATATTTTTGTGAGTTTGTGTAAGAGGATCATATCAGTTTCTGAGACAAATCACTAACACCGTTAAGCTTTAAACATTTTAAGTTCTAAACGATTCACTTAGATTGTCAGTATACTGTTCCACTTAAATTTTCACACAAAGTTCAACTGTTTCGAGATACGAAATTAATGTTTTAAACACTTAAACTTATTCATGTGTTCCACCTCAGAATATACTCCCGTATCCAGATCCCAATATTCAGTCTTACAGGTGAGTATACCACAGATGATATCTGTAAAGAGTTAAATGCGAAACCGTGAGAGCTCAGGTCAGAACTTCCGTTCAGCAGAGAGATGACGGCTCGACTTTCGGTGTGTTCCCTTTAGAGAATCTTTTCTTCAACAGCACATGATTAGCATTTTTCAATGTTTCATCATTTTTTGTACTGAGGGCGATGCTATATTTCAAGCAAGCAAAAAGTATTATACGGGGACTAGCCATTGCTTCCGCAAAATCAGAAGTCCCGGGATAATACCCCAGATATCACTGAGTATAAAGACCTAGTATCTTAGAAAGAGGGACCTTTCAAACAAGATTTCGGGGGTTACCCATATATCCAAGAGATGTTACCCACGATATAAGCAAGTTTAAAATTTAGGTTTATATCTCGACACAATCTACTAAATGTGCAAAAACCTACTGGCATATCATCAGTGAGACCGTTTATCACATTTTAACTTTCCAATTTTTTAGCATGTTGTGAAAGTCCACTGATGTACTATCATTTCCTCTTTTGACAACAAAAACTCATTTTTGATTTTATCATTTTTTTACTTTTTCAAAATTTTCAAATGTTTTTGGATTTTCTGAAATTCTTACTCCCCCTAAAATTCAAACACATTTAAAGAAAATTGAAAACAAACTATACAAGTAATATGACAACTGATATCAAATCACTTCAATTCGCCATCCACTTGGCATAAACAATCAGAACTCCCCCTCACAACAAAACATTTTCCCATTATGATTTCAAAACACTTAAGTTTGCTTTAATCAAATGGTTTTTCCGGAAAATAAGTTTTGTTTTTAACCACATGTAGGGTTGGGATTCATCATCTTGTTCAATAGTCAAAAATTTGTAGAAAATCAGATACAAACTAATGTCCCTGATTTACCACTTGCAATTCAAACCAATTACCACTTGCACAATCAAACCTGATATAAAGAATGATGCCGATTCCTGCTCCACTTTTACCAACCTGGAAGCTCCGGCAAGTCACACTTATCCATTTTAAATTTTTTTGAGAAAGATGCCGATTCATGCTCCGCGATTACCCACTTGGGAGCTCCGGCAAGTCAGGGTTTTACTTGTGAAAAACTGCCATCCAAGCCTGACCAAACTTGGATGTTTCCTTCTCAATTTCACTTGGGTAAAAAGTTTCTTTCTTTGTTTCATAAAAGTCTTTTACCCCTTTAACTTTTCCCTCAATCATTTTTCCAAAAATCTTTTTCACATTTCCATTAAAAGCTTTCTCAACATCAAATTCATTCTTTTCAGAATAAAATTGATTCGAGATCTCAGCATTTCCAATTTTTCTTAAATTTTCAGCCCTCAATGGTGGAAAGTTCACATCATCCATTGTGGCTCTTCTGATTTTGTGGAATCAGATTCATCGCCAGATTTCACATTCGGTTTCTTAACAACCCATTTTTTATTGTCAAGATTCACACTTCTTTTGTAAAATCTTTTGGAACATTCACCAACTTCATATGTTGAGTTTTTAAACACTTTAAATCTTTCAATTGGTGGTTCAGTTTTATCAACAATTATTTCTTTGAGTTTTTCTGAGACTCCCTGTTTTGTTTTTGTTGCTTGAGGACAATTCCATGCAATATGACCAACTTCATTGCATCTATAACAGGTTCTAGTCTCTTTTCTTTGAAAAACTTCATTCTTCATCTTTTTAGCAAGAAACTCCTGGTTTGACTGCTTCCAGAATGAACTCTTTGCTTCTTCTTCACAATTTGTTCCTGAAACAAATTTTGTATTAATTTTAGAAATTTTCTCATTTTTATAATTTTCAGGTGGAATAAAACCTAATCCTTTTCTTTTGAAATTACTGTTATGGTTTGGTTTCTTTTGAAAACCAGAACTGTAACCCTTTTTCTTATTTAATCTTTGTTGAACTCTTGAGGTGTAAGGTCTTAGTTTTTTAGAAATATTTACAATTTTTATTTCAGAAATATTAATTTCTGTTAATTTGAAAACCTTTTTGATCAATTCTGTTAATTTGAAAACCTTTCAACCGGAATACCTTTTCAAACGGAATCTGTAAGACCCTAATTCGTATTTGACAAAAGGTCGCAGCGGAAATTCGTGCCATAAAATTTCTTTCATTACAAACGTCTTGACTTACTTGAAGGTTCGTTTTAATATGTATCTTTCACAAAAATAAAGCATAAGACCTGTTTACTAATAGTACATACTCATTTATTCCCGTACAATCTATCTTGTGACTCGGTCTTCGATTCTCTATTCCTTGTGATAATCACCCGTGATCCGTACAACCTGCACTCACCACATTCATTCATACATTAGTACACATTATATAAACAAGATTCATTCACGTACACTTCACATTTCGTCATTTTTCAAACTTTAAGCATTTCATCTGCGTATCCATTTCCTGGTGAGGCTTCAATAATGTACCTGCATTACTTTTCATTCTCAAGGAACACCATTAATAACGTCAACACTCAACGTGTCTAAATCATGCATACATACATACTTACATACAAACATACATACACATCTACATACGTACATACATTTCCTACAACTTTACATACGTGCATACACTCATACATGTCTTTACACATACATACATACACAACTACATAATTACATACCTTTCCTGCATCTTTACATACATGCATACACTCATACATGTCTTTACACATACATACATACACAACTACATACGTACATACCTTTCCTACATCTTTACATACATGCATACACTTGTACATATCTTTATACATACAAACATACACATCTACATACGTACATACCTTTCCTACATCTTTACATACATACATACATACGCATCTACATACGTACATACCTTTCCTACATCTTTACATACATGCATACACTCGTACATATCTTTATACATACATACATACACATCTACATACGTACATACCTTTACGAACACGTACTAAATCACGCGTACCTCTTACATAATCATACAATATTTACATGGGTCTTAGACTTAGATTTATAGCCCATAAACATCTAAGGAACCATAAAAATCATGTTTGGAAGGTCCGCCGTAGTCCACGGATAACAAACCGAAGCCTACGATACATAAATCAACTTAAATAACAAGAATTTAGCTTTTGAGACTTGGGGAGGCCGTCGGCGACGGGCCTTGCATTTACCCGTAGCCCAAAAACCCCGTAGACAGGTAATTAACCCGTCGGAGAAAAACTGACTTTCCCATACCCGTCGGCGACGCCCCCTTACCCGTCGGCGACGCCCTCTCTAAAATATATTTTCCTGCAGTTCCGTTTCGTCGTCCGTACGCACTAAAACGCGCATAACTTTCGAACCGTTTACCCGTTTAACCCCCCGTTTCTTCCTACATGCTTGTAAATTCACATTCTATCATATAAACTTAAAATCCCACCTCCGGATTAAGGAAATTCTTAACTTATATGCATTCGACCTATTATCATTTTCTAATTATTTGACCCGTTCGTGCATTTATCAACATAATCTGTTTATTTGACCTCAATCTCATATGAACTTAATAATTTCATTGACGCCTATCATAAAAGATTAAATTCTCGGATGCCTTGCATCCTCTTAACCCATTTTCGCTCAAAAGCTTATTTTTGACCCGTTATGGGTGTTTGCGCATTAAATGGACTATGACATACAAAACCCTATACTTCGCTTTCATACTTGACCAAGACATTACTCTAATCGAATAGCTCGTTTCCAAACGACTTTTAAGGTCGTTTGCCCGAAATACCTATCAAGGGCGTTTTTGTCAACTTTGCTCTATCCTTAACAACAAAGGACTTCCTTGCATAAGTAACCAATCCTACTACTTAGCTACAATCCTTAATCACACATACCTTGCTCGGATAAAAGCTAAGATCCGTTTAATACTTCATCGATATCATACAATTCATTCCTATTTGACCTCGATTATCATACTTAATTAAGTTGCACATAACTTTACATAAACAACTAAGAAGTGATTACGAAAATCACTTACCTCGTGCGTCCATGTTCATACTCGTTTCCTCGCCACTTCTTGACCCGTTAGCCTTCCGTGCTTGATTCCGTCTCGACATGATTCCTATACTTCCATGTCATCGAAATCACATTCTTATTAGCATACATAATTGTACATGTTATCGATCATATCGATCGCATAATTCCCATTTGACTTTCATTAGTTACTTCTAACAAGCATAATACATGTGACCAAATTCATATCATTTCAACCTCATGTAAACCATCATGTCATCGCATTAAACACACATTCGTCAAACACGCTCCATATAACTTACCTTAATCTTACAATTATGACAACACTTCTAACCATCCTTCTTATACACGGTTGACTTTTAGAAGTCAACGGTTCATTTAGTTTAACTTTCGACTCATCATTATATACCCGTAACATCATAATAGCCTATACGGACAACACTATATACATATCATCTTTTACTTACATACAATTTCATCTATTAAGCTCACCTAGGCATTTCATCAAACGCTTGGTGTGCGTACCACTATGTTAGCACAATGTACAACTAATTTATGCATATTCTTCTAATCTTATACATAATTCATCCAATCCTCCCACTAATTAGCATTTATCATTCATACATAACATCAAGCATATCAACACCATATTTCTTTCAATTCATGTAACAAGAATTCATCATACCCACATAATACAAACAACATGCAACAAGAATTAGACATGGATGATGATTCAAGTCATTATTCTTACCATAACTAATGGGTTTCGCCTCTAAACATCAAATTAACCTAAACAATGCATAATCCATGTTCTATATGATGATTCTAACATATCCTCATGCTCAATTTCATACCAATTCATGATTTACAACATAACCCACTTCGTGGGTAATCACCAATCTAGAATCTAAGACATACCTTATGATCCCCTAGTGTAGGTGATCACAAATTCGTGTTCGGTTCTGAATTTGAGCTTCATTTATCCTTCCAATTTGATGGATTAGATGGAGTTAGGGTTTTGACTTCATGAGAGCTCCTGCTCCCTCTAGAACACACGATCGTGTGTGTGTTTGTGTGTGTAAATTTTTATTTATTAATTCAACTTTCAACTTAACCCACTTTAACCCCTCAAGTTGTCACTAATTATAAAGTTGCACAACTTTCCTTCCTTTAATTGTTTTTACCATTTTGTTAACTTGGTTAAATAACCTAGTCATTCATTTCTTGATGTACCATAAGAGAACATTTAACGATTATAAACATTCGGATTTTGGGGCGTTACAAGTCTACCCCCCTTAAATAAGGTTTCGTCCCCGTAACCTTTCTCACTTCCATTTATACATACACATATCATTGTTTGACTTTATGATCACATCATAATTATAAGTAATCATCTCATCTCATTTCGTATTTATTCATACAATTAACTTCTTAACAAGTGTATACTTTCCATGGCATATTTTCACCTAACCTTCTTATTTCCTCGACCCGTTAGTAACAGGTCAATATACTTATTCATTCAAACTTATAATAATACTTACACTCATATGATCCGTTTATAACGGATTTAGTACTTTCATCTCATCCTTTAAGATTCCATTCTATAGACTCATTGTATAACATTTAACTCTTGTTTTGTTATCACAACAAAACTGCTATGTCATCGACATACCTACGTGCTTAACTCCGTAGCTAACATCATTCTACATTTCTATAGTCTTTTGTACCATACATATCCCTTCGTTGCTTACACATTCGGATATTTTCATTCCTATCATTCTTTTGTTCATTTGCTTTACATTTACTTATATGACTTGTTTGACGCATACATGGTCAAGCTATTGACTTCTTCTTATGTAGACTAGTTCCGTCTGTTATATCTTAAATCTGTTTCGCGGATTCGAACACATTATTCATACCTTTCGTACCTTCTATGTTTTGAATCCGTCTCGCGGATTCAAACATTGCATTCACATCTTTCATTCTTTGAATCCGTCTCTCGGATTCAAACATTGCATTTACGCCTTTCATCCCTTGAATCCGTCTCGCGGATTCAAGCATTGCATTCATATCTTTCATTCTTTGAATCCGTCTCGCGGATTCAAACATTTCCTTTACGCTTTTCATCCCTTGAATCCGTCTCGCGGATTCAAGCATTGCATTCATATCTTTCATTCTTTGAATCCGTCTCGCGGATTCAAACATTGCATATACGCTTTTCATCCCTTGAATCCGTCTCGCGGATTCAAGCATTGCATTCATACATTGTTGATCCGTACTTTCTTACGGATTCAACATTCTTCATTCTTATCATTCATGTTTTTCATTCCTACATAGTACTCTCAATTTCCCGAGAGTCTTACTACCCACTTCACCCACACGCCCACCTGCTACCCAATTCTAACGGACATACCTGCGATAATTACCACGGTCTCACGAATGTCATATGCTTCTTGCGTACTGGCCAGGTGTGCAATTCACATACTAATTTCGTGCTTTCAGGTAATCATCGCCTTATGTCTGCAGTAGTGGGTCTCAGTTCGTGCTACATTTTTACAATATTATCAAGACAATATCGATGTCTTCCATTTAGTACTTACCCCCCCCCCCCCAAGGAGATTTCTTCCTTTTTCTTTTAACACCGGTACCATACATACTAACATTGTGTACCTGGGGTCCGTCTGTCCATTCGCATCCTTGCCTGCCATAGCATTCATCCTAGACTGCATTCAAGGGTCATCTTCTTCAAACACTTATACTTACCTTGCACATAACATACCGTCAGTTTCTTTATATGTATACATACGTACATACTTACATTCGCTTCTACCTTTGGATCTTGATCGAGTCTTAGATTGTACGGGTTCCTTATCATAAGAGCACACAAGTTTGAGTTCAAGTACTTACTTTCTTGTACTTGATTCTCTCAAACCAGGGCTCTGATACCAACTTGTAAGACCCTAATTCGTATTTGACAAAAAGTCGCAGCGGAAATTCGTGCCATAAAATTTCTTTCATTACAAACGTCTTGACTTACCTGAAGGTTCGTTTTAATATGTATCTTTCACAAAAATAAAGCATAAGACCTGTTTACTAATAGTACATACTCATTTATTCCCGTATAATCTATCTTGTGACTCGGTCTTCGATTCTCTATTCCTTGGGATAATCACCCGTGATCCGTACAACCTGCACTCACCACATTCATTCATACATTAGTACACATTATATAAACAAGATTCATTCACGTACACTTCACATTTCGTCATTTTTCAAACTTTAAGCATTTCATCTGCGTATCCATTTCCTGGTGAGGCTTCAAAAATGTACCTGCATTACTTTTCATTCTCAAGGTACACCATTAATAACGTCAACACTCAACGTGTCTAAATCATGCATACATACGTACTTACATACAAACATACATACACATCTACATACGTACATACATTTCCTACAACTTTACATACGTGCATACACTCATACATGTCTTTACACATACATACATACACAACTACATACGTACATACCTTTCCTGCATCTTTACATACATGCATACACTCATACATGTCTTTACACATACATACATACACAACTACATACGTACATACCTTTCCTACATCTTTACATACATGCATACACTTGTACATATCTTTATACATACAAACATACACATCTACATACGTACATACCTTTCCTACATCTTTACATACATGCATACACTCGTACACATCCTTATACATACATACATACACGTCTACATACGTACATACCTTTCCTACATCTTTACATACATGCATACACTCGTGCATATCTTTATACATACATACATACACATCTACATACGTACATACCTTTACGAACACGTACTAAATCACGCGTACCTCTTACATAATCATACAATATTTACATGGGTCTTAGACTTAGATTTATAGCCCATAAACATCTAAGGAACCATAAAAATCATGTTTGGAAGGTCCACCGTAGTCCACGGATAACAAACCGAAGCCTACGATACATAAATCAACTTAAATAACAAGAATTTAGCTTTTGAGACTTGGGGAGGCCGTCGCCGACGGCCCTAGGGGCGTCGGCGACGGGCCTTGCATTTACCCGTAGCCCAAAAACCCCGTAGACAGGTAATTAACCCGTCGGAGAAAAACTGACTTTCCCATACCCGTCGGCGACGCCCCCTTACCCGTCGGCGACGCCCTCTCTAAAATACATTTTCCTGCAGTTCCATTTCGTCGTCCGTAAGCACTAAAACGCGCATAACTTTCGAACCGTTTACCCGTTTAACCCCCCGTTTCTTCCTACATGCTTGTAAATTCACATTCTATCCTATAAACTTAAAATCCCACCTCCGGATTAAGGAAATTCTTAACTTATATGCATTCGACCTATTATCATTTTCTAATTATTTGACCTGTTCGTGCATTTATCAACATAATCTGTTTATTTGACCTCAATCTCATATGAACTTAATAATTTCATTGACGCCTATCATAAAAGATTAAATTCTCGGATGCCTTTTAAGGTCGTTTGCCCGAAATACCTATCAAGGGCGTTTTTGTCAACTTTGCTCTATCCTTAACAACAAAGGACTTCCTTGCATAAGTAACCAATCCTACTACTTAGCTACAATCCTTAATCACACATACCTTGCTCGGATAAAAGCTAAGATCCGTTTAATACTTCATCGATATCATACAATTCATTCCTATTTGACCTCGATTATCATACTTAATTAAGTTGCACATAACTTTACATAAACAACTAAGAAGTGATTACGAAAATCACTTACCTCGTGCGTCCATGTTCATACTCGTTTCCTCGCCACTTCTTGACCCGTTAGCCTTCCGTGCTTGATTCCGTCTCGACATGATTCCTATACTTCCATGTCATCGAAATCACATTCTTATTAGCATACATAATTGTACATGTTATCGATCATATCGATCGCATAATTCCCATTTGACTTTCATTAGTTACTTCTAACAAGCATAATACATGTGACCAAATTCATATCATTTCAACCTCATGTAAACCATCATGTCATCGCATTAAACACACATTCGTCAAACACGCTCCATATAACTTACCTTAATCTTACAATTATGACAACACGTCTAACCATCCTTCTTATACACGGTTGACTTTTAGAAGTCAACTGTTCATTTAGTTTAACTTTCGACTCATCATTATATACCCGTAACATCATAATAGCCTATACGGACAACACTATATACATATCATCTTTTACTTACATACAATTTCATCTATTAAGCTCACCTAGGCATTTCATCAAACGCTTGGTGTGCGTACCACTATGTTAGCACAATGTACAACTAATTTATGCATATTCTTCTAATCTTATACATAATTCATCCAATCCTCCCACTAATTAGCATTTATCATTCATACATAACATCAAGCATATCAACACCATATTTCTTTCAATTCATGTAACAAGAATTCATCATACCCATATAATACAAACAACATGCAACAAGAATTAGACATGGATGATGATTCAAGTCATTATTCTTACCATAACTAATGGGTTTCGCCTCTAAACATCAAATTAACCTAAACCATGCATAATCCGTGTTCTATATGATGATTCTAACATATCCTCATGCTCAATTTCATACCAATTCATGATTTACAACATAACCCACTTCGTGGGTAATCACCAATCTAGAATCTAAGACATACCTTATGATCCCCTAGTGTAGGTGATCACAAATTCGTGTTCGGTTCTGAATTTAAGCTTCATTTATCCTTCCAATTTGATGGATTAGATGGAGTTAGGGTTTTGACTTCATGAGAGCTCCTGCTCCCTCTAGAACACACGATCGTGTGTGTGTTTGTGTGTGTAAATTTTTATTTATTAATTCAACTTTCAACTTAACCCACTTTAACCCCTCAAGTTTCACTAATTATAAAGTGGCACAACTTTCCTTCCTTTAATTGTTTTTACCATTTTGTTAACTTGGTTAAATAACCTAGTCATTCATTTCTTGATGTACCATACGAGAACATTTAACGATTATAAACATTCGGATTTTGGGGCGTTACAGAATCACCTTGGAAGACAATTTCAAACGGAATCCCAATTCAAACGAAATTACGATTTGAAGCGAAATTACTGATTTCAAATGGAATCACCTCTTCAAACGAAATATCTGATTTCGTTTGAAATATTTCAAGCGAAATACCTATCTGAAGCGGAATCAACCAAGCGAAATAACATTTTCAAGCGGAATTAACAGCAACTTTCAAGCGGAATTAAGCTGATGTCATTATGTGCGAACAGAATTTCAAACGGAATTACAATTTTTATCAGTTTAAGATTGAATTATGGTCTAATTCTCTCAAGGCTTTGTTAAAACACTGTTCCGCTTATGATGTGTGAAAATCAGGCCATTTTAACCGTTAAATCTTGATCAATTGAGAAAAGAAGGTGTAGAAGTAAGAAAATGAGATGAAATCAGGCTGAATTTGACAGTACTCCTCCTCCTGAGCTCTGATACCACATGTAGGATCGTGTACGGACCCGAAACGAGTCGATCAGAGATGTTCTACACAATATGAAAGGCGGAAACAGACATATTGTGTGTGATTCAGCAAGATCTTCACTTAAACTGTCTTTTATATTGATTCTGATACGATTACAGATTTAAAGACACTTCGACAGAGCTTCGCCGTCAGAAACACACATACATGAACTCTCTTAAACGAAATCAGGACATCACTATTTATAGGCCATCTAATTCCGCTTGAACATGACTCAAGCGGAATCACCTTTCATACGGAATTACAAGTTCAAACGGGATTACCATTTCAAACGGAATTAACAGGTTAATTTTGTTTGAAATGACATGAACACTTTAAGCGGAATTACACTATGTAATTTCGTTTGAACTTGTCTGTTAACCTATTTTCTCGTTTTTCGTGCCCTGATTTATCTATACATATACAAGACTTGATACAAGACGAAGTCGACAGACGCATGCACCAACACCCCCGACCCCTACAAGGAGAGCTGGAAGAATGGTGGACAACTGACTGGCAATTTCAGAATCTTTTGAATAATCCTAACACCTATTTCCCCCAGTTTGACCCTGAGCCTGCACCAAACCCACCTATGAGCACAGAAAATGATGCGTGCGAAGTGTCGTATATTTTAGGTGTATATTTTAAGCCCTTTTTAACACTTATTTTAGCCAAGTTTTAAATTTATAAAACACGATATTTCACTAACACTAAACACACATATGGGCAAGTGCACCCATCGTTGAGTGTAGTATAGCATTGGTAAGATACCGAGGTCGTCCAAGGACACAAGAGCTTTTAATACCGGTTTATCCTCAACGTCTAACCAAAATAAAAAGTTTAGAAAAAATGTTTTAAACTAAGAAAAATAAAACTAACTAAAATGCTGAAAATAAAAATAAAAGAAAAACAGATAGACAAGATGAATCACTTGGTTCCGACTCGTATCTAGTATAACCTTTGATTATTTCCGCACTTTTGCACATAATTAAGAGATTATCTTAGTTATTGTAGTAGGCCCCTCTTTTGAAGGCGACGTTACCCTCACCCCAGTAGTTTGAGTCAGCAGGGATACAATCCTAAAAGGGTGGATTATTGGAAGATAATGAATTAAGTTATTAATGCAGTATTGTGGTAGGCCCCGCTTTTGGCGGTGACGTTACCCTCGGCTAAGTAGTCTGAGTCAGCAGGGATACAGTCCTAAATAGCCGGGTTATAGTATTAATAGTAGTTAACTTATGAGGGGGTCAAAGAGTTTGGACCCCCGCCATCCAATACCGTGAAGTATTGAAGGAGGTCCTACTAAATTTGACCCAGGTCCATTGCAGGACCTCTAAACGCTGAACAATGGCAAGACCTTTACCAAACCATTCCCTTAACCCCCTACCAGGTAGCCAACATATCTCCATATAGACCGTGGAGATATGAATGGTGAAAATCCTTTATTTTATATAGACAGTAAAATAATGCCAAGACACCACGGACAAACGATAAGGAAAGATCACCTTCAACATAAGTAACTAGTTATTAAAGTCATTAATACAAAACCAAATAAAAAGTGCAAAAGATTAGAAATAAAAAGTATTATACTAGACACTTTGTCTTCACCAAGTGATGTAAGAGACTTAGGCAAACATGGCCTTGATTGTCAAGAACTCTTACGATCAATCTTGGATCCCGAGACGACTCACACACTCTACGATGGACAATGGATGATGGTGGTGGATGATGGTGTTGTGATGGTGGTGGGTGGTGGATGAAGTGTGAGAGAGGTGGTGTGCCAAGGGATGAGATGAAATGAATCCAAGCACTCCTATTTATAGGCTGAACAGAGAGCTGGACACGGCCCCGTGTCCGCTGGGCACGGCCCCGTGTCCGTCTGACACTCTCTCTCCTCATTAATTGTAATTCGCAATTACAATAAATGCGCCTGCTGTACTTTCGACACGGCCCCGTGTCCGCTGAGCACGGCCCCGTGATGGGCAATAGAAGCTTCTATGGATTTGTCTTTTCTGCTGCTTCTTGGGCACGGCCCCGTGCTGGCTGAGCACGGGGCGTGTTCAGCCTTCTGTCTTCTCCTTTTTGCTTTGGAAGGTGCCGTTGAGGGGTCGGGCAGTCCACTAATGTTCCTTTCCTTGTATTTATGTTGGATTTAGCTGCCTTTTTGCTTCTTTTGCGTTTTTGAGCTCATTTAATCCTGAAAATACAAAAGGAAGACAAAAACACTCTTTTTCCAATATTAGTACTTAAAAAGGGTTAGTTTTATGCCTTATTTGATGTAATTTATATGTTGCATTTTACACACATCAAATACCCCCACACTTGAACTTTTGCTTGTCCTCAAGCAAAACTCTTTAATATGTGGCTTACACTCCCAAATGGAATAGGTAGAAGAGAAGGTTTTGGGCTTGTCGTAGAGTGTCGGGATTTCCAAGATCTTTTTGGGGTTTTATTTTTATTTATTTACACTCCTATTCGTAATGATTTATTTAGAACTTTTCATAAAAGAAATTACTTATTAGGGCATAACATGCCTTTTTAAAATTCTATTTATATACAAGTTCACATACCTCACGGGGAAATCACTCACACTCGGCCGAAGGTGTATTTTTAGTGAATCACTCGAGAGCGGCATGGAACTTATTCCTACCATAGGCTTGCCAAGAAATCAATCCTCCTCCTTTTTAACTTTTATACCTTTGTAGATATCAAGAGGACTTTGTGGGTTAAGGGTTAGGATAGGGTTAAAGGTAGGCGGTTGGGTTAGTGGTTAGTAGAAAAAGGGCTAAAAGCGTAACAAGTGTCGGTTTTCGTATTTTTGCAAATTTTTTTTTTTTTTTTTTTTTTATTTTGATGAAGCTTTTATTCAAACTAAGTTATTTTTGATTAACTTGTTTGTTTATTTTCTTTTTGCTTCATCATTATCATACTTTTTTTTTTTTTTTTTTTTTTTTACGAAGAACCGAACTTGTTACTAAAATAAAGGGTTAAAAAGAAAAAGGTTTTGGTGGGTAAAAGGGGTTTTTTTGTTTGGGTGATGAAACGAAAAGGTTTAGGCTCAAAGGGGCTAACTAGGGGGATTTTTTGGGTAGGTGGTAAAAGAAAAAGAAAAATAATGGTGTAGAAATAAAAAGGGTTAGTCCTAATGCCTCCATCATTTACTTACTCGGGTTTAAGTTGATAAGGACCGGGAATGCATTGTCATGGCAAGTTCTAGAGTTGTAAGAACCAAGCGGCTATTCACACAAGAAACGAAAAATGAGCATTTAGTCAAATGATATGTAATTGTGTGCTCAATAAAGGCTCAAAACTCACTTTTGTGGGAATGGGTTTTTATGTGATCAAGTATATATAATCAAATTTTAAATAAGTTTGCTATGCCTTTTCATAATTTTCTTATGTTGGTTCTTTTTATCACTACGCTATCGGTTGTAAATTTGTAAAAATATAACCTTTTTGAGAACTTGAATTTCCCGAGTTAAACCTAGACAAGTAAAAAAAAATGAAATTTTTGAAAAATTTTTGGGGTGATTAGCGGTTCCAATAGAGTTTTGTGTAAGGCTTGTATTTAGGACTTGCAAAATTCAAGGTTTTAGCATCCCCCCCACACTTAAATTACACATTGTCCTCAATGTGTCCCAAAAATAAATTTTTAGGTTGATTAGATGTGTAAAATAGTGTTTAAAAAGCAAAAATCTATGTTACTGGGCACTGAACACGGCCCCGTGTTATCCGGGCACGGCCCCGTGTTCAAGTGCCAGTAACAGAATTAAATTAAAAGAAACAGAAGCCTGGACACGGGGGCGTGTTGGGTGAACACGGCCCGTGTCCAGTTACCTGAACTGGGCGTTTTACTGCAGGTGGTTCAGCACGGGGCCGTGTTGGTTGGACACGGCCCGTGTTGAACCTTCTGGAATGGTGAGAAATGTCGGGTTGCCTTGTTCTTTGTGCATGGGTTCATTTTTTCTCGTTCCCCTTTTCATCCTTTACCACCATGAGTGTGTTTTATTCCTGAAAATTAAAACTAACTAGAAAACATAAAAATTAATCTAAGCTAAACTAAGGATAGTTCCGCGGAATGCCTCCGTGGTGCGCCACGTTTATAAGGGTCCTTGGCTAGACCCTAAGCCGGTCATATGTCACCCAAGTGGGATGTATTGCATCCCATGTTACACCGTCGGAGAGCATCATCCAAGCTTGAGTCTATGACCTGCATGTAGTTGACCGGGTCTTCGTCCTCAATTCTTTTTCCACATTCAAACTTCACTTCCTTATCCCCAAACTTCAATGTTAACGTTCCGTCGTTCATGTCCACCACCGCTTGGGCGGTGGCTAGAAATGGCCTCCCGAGGATGAGAGGGACATCGATGTCTTCTTCCATGTCTAGGATGACAAAGTCGGTTGGGAAAACGAATTTGTCAACTTTGACCAACAAATTCTCAGCGACACCTTGTGGAAATTTGACGGATCTGTCGGCGAGTTGTATGCTCATCTTTGTAGGGCTCGTTGTTCCTAGGCCGAGTCGTTTGAACATTGATGTGGGCATGAGGTTAATGCTAGCCCCAAGGTCGGCTAATGCATTACGAACGGGAGATTCCCCAATCGAGCAAGGAATTGTGAAACTCCCGGGATCGATCTTCTTTTGTGGAAGTTTGTTGAGCACTAAAGCGGAGCATTCTTCGCCTAAGTTAACTAATTGCAATGATTCAATTTTCCTTTTGTTTGTGAGGAAGTCCCTCATAAATTTTGCGTATTTAGGCATTTGGGTTAGGACCTCGATAAAAGGAATATTAACATGCAATTGTTTTAGTAAATTTTCAAATTTAGCGAATTGCTCGTCGGTCTTTTGACGATTTAACCTACCGGGGTACGGAATTGGAGGAGTCTTGGTGGGCTCTTGAGTTGGTAGAGAAGCTTTTTCTGGCGCAGAAGGAGTCACAGGCTGGCTAGAATGGCTTCTTTCATTTGGTGGCAATGGAGCATCCTCGGGACCCACGGTTCGATTTCTTAATGTGATGAGATGTACTTGTGCCTTCGGGTTGGTTTCGGTATTACTAGGTAACGCGCCTTGTGGTCTCTCGGAGAAATTTTGAGCTAGTTGATTTAATTGTTTTTCAACGTTTTGAATGCTAGCTTGTTGATTTCTAAAATTCGATTCCAATTGTTGAAATCGATCCGAGTTTTTCTTTTCAGTGTCAGAGATGAGGCGAGATACAGTATCTTCGAGCCTTTCTCTTCCACCTTGTTGTTGGGAAAAGTTTTGCGGTTGTTGAAAATTAGTTCGTTGGTTTTGTTGGTTACTACTATTGCCGGGATCTCTCCAACCAAGATTTGGGTGGTTACGCCATCCTTGGTTGTAGGTACCCGTTGGAGGACCCGACGGCCTAGGTCTGTTATCCATGTAGTTTACCGTTTCAGTTTGTTCATCTAATTCTTTCATACAACTCCAATTTTCATGTGACCCACCACACCCTTCACAAGCCATAACCGAGGCCGTTTTTGTCATTTCTAGCCTTTTGATTTTTGAAGAGAGGGCCTCGATTTGGGCTTGTAAAGAAGTGCTTTCATCAACCTTATGGGCGCCCGGGGCAATAGATTTATTACCTCGGGGAGTGTGCCCTTGAAAATTGGTTTGAGCAATTTCCTCAATTTGGTTATATATTTCGTTTGGGCGACGATTACCTAAGAGTCCCCCGGAGCTTGAATCAAGTGTTTGTCTTGTGTGTGGCAACAACCCATTGTAGAAAGTGGATACTTGTTGCCACACCGCTAGACCGTGATGAGGACACTTTCTTAGAAGCTCCTTGAACCTTTCCCAAGTTTCATATAAGGATTCCCCATCCTCTTGTGAGTATGTATTAATTTCAGTCATTAATTTAGCCGTTTTAGCAGGAGGGAAATACTTATATAGAAACTTTTGGGCAAGTTCATCCCAAGTGTTTACCGATCCAACTGGGAGGGTGTTAAGCCAAGCCTTAGCTCGGTCTTTTAGTGAAAATGGAAACATTCGAAGGCGGATGGCGTCATTTGATGCTCCATTGATCCGAAAAGTATCACATATTTCTAAGAAGTTAGTAATATGTAGATGGGGATCCTCGTCCGCAAGCCCGTGGAAGGTTGCGGAGTTTTGGAGCATTTGTATCAGATGCGGCCGAAGTTCGAAGTTGTTGGCCTCGACATTTGGTGCATTGATAGCGGCGCCGAGATTGCCTACGGTAGGCCGTAGGTAATCCATGAGGGTACGTTGGTCCGCCATTGGAATTTGGTCCCCCGAAGCTTTCTCTTGATTTTTAGCTTTAAGTCTTTTTCTGAGAAAGCGTTCGGGTTCTTCTAAGGGTTCTTTTATGTCTCTACTAGAACTGGAGCTCATGCACTACGTAGGAGGGTCAAATGTGGCACCTGGGTTCCAAGTCCTGCAATAAAAACAGAAAAGAACGTTGGTCAGAAAGTTCGCCACGGCCCCGTGCTCAGTGAACACGGCCCGTGGTCAGAGATACAGTAATTGTTTTCTGGATTCCCAGTTACTGGGAGTTGGACACGACCCCGTGTTGCACCGACACAGCCCCGTGTTCAGCTCACTGTAACTCAGAAAATAAAAACTGCCAGTAATGGTGTTGGGCACGGCCCGTGTCTGACCGGGCACGGCCCGTGCTGAGATCTGCAGAAGCTGAAAAACTAAAAAAAATCCTAAAAAATTAAAATAAAAATAAAAAAATGATTAGGCCGTTGATTCCTAACTTTCTTAAAATCCTTGTGTCCCCGGCAACGGCGCCAAAAACTTGATGCGTGCGAAGTGTCGTATATTTTAGGTGTATATTTTAAGCCCTTTTTAACACTTATTTTAGCCAAGTTTTAAATTTATAAAACACGATATTTCACTAACACTAAACACACATATGGGCAAGTGCACCCATCGTTGAGTGTAGTATAGCGTTGGTAAGATACCGAGGTCGTCCAAGGACACAAGAGCTTTTAATACCGGTTTATCCTCAACGTCTAACCAAAATAAAAAGTTTAGAAAAAATGTTTTAAACTAAGAAAAATAAAACTAACTAAAATGCTGAAAATAAAAATAAAAGAAAAACAGATAGACAAGATGAATCACTTGGTTCCGACTCGTATCTAGTATAACCTTTGATTATTTCCGCACTTTTGCACATAATTAAGAGATTATCTTAGTTATTGTAGTAGGCCCCTCTTTTGAAGGCGACGTTACCCTCACCCCAGTAGTTTGAGTCAGCAGGGATACAATCCTAAAAGGGTGGATTATTGGAAGATAATGAATTAAGTTATTAATGCAGTATTGTGGTAGGCCCCGCTTTTGGCGGTGACGTTACCCTCGGCTAAGTAGTCTGAGTCAGCAGGGATACAGTCCTAAATAGCCGGGTTATAGTATTAATAGTAGTTAACTTATGAGGGGGTCAAAGAGTTTGGACCCCCGCCATCCAATACCGTGAAGTATTGAAGGAGGTCCTACTAAATTTGACCCAGGTCCATTGCAGGACCTCTAAACGCTGAACAATGGCAAGACCTTTACCAAACCGTTCCCTTAACCCCCTACCAGGTAGCCAACATATCTCCATATAGACCGTGGAGATATGAATGGTGAAAATCCTTTATTTTATATAGACAGTAAAATAATGCCAAGACACCACGGACAAACGATAAGGAAAGATCACCTTCAACATAAGTAACTAGTTATTAAAGTCATTAATACAAAACCAAATAAAAAGTGCAAAAGATTAGAAATAAAAAGTATTATACTAGACACTTTGTCTTCACCAAGTGATGTAAGAGACTTAGGCAAACATGGCCTTGATTGTCAAGAACTCTTACGATCAATCTTGGATCCTGAGACGACTCACACACTCTACGATGGACAATGGATGATGGTGGTGGATGATGGTGTTGTGATGGTGGTGGGTGGTGGATGAAGTGTGAGAGAGGTGGTGTGCC
Organism: Helianthus tuberosus; assembly: GCA_030545235.1. NCBI lineage: Eukaryota > Viridiplantae > Streptophyta > Magnoliopsida > Asterales > Asteraceae > Helianthus > Helianthus tuberosus. Next base: position 153,831,217 of record CM060430.1, read on the forward strand.
AAGGGATGAGATGAAATGAATCCAAGCACTCCTATTTATAGGCTGAACAGAGAGCTGGACACGGCCCCGTGTCCGCTGGGCACGGCCCCGTGTCCGTCTGACACTCTCTCTCCTCATTAATTGTAATTCGCAATTACAATAAATGCGCCTGCTGTACTTTCGACACGGCCCCGTGTCCGCTGAGCACGGCCCCGTGATGGGCAATAGAAGCTTCTATGGATTTGTCTTTTCTGCTGCTTCTTGGGCACGGCCCCGTGCTGGCTGAGCACGGGGCGTGTTCAGACTTCTGTCTTCTCCTTTTTGCTTTGGAAGGTGCCGTTGAGGGGTCGGGCAGTCCACTAATGTTCCTTTCCTTGTATTTATGTTGGATTTAGCTGCCTTTTTGCTTCTTTTGCGTTTTTGAGCTCATTTAATCCTGAAAATACAAAAGGAAGACAAAAACACTCTTTTTCCAATATTAGTACTTAAAAAGGGTTAGTTTTATGCCTTATTTGATGTAATTTATATGTTGCATTTTACACACATCAGAAAACTTGGCTGAACTCCGCCACTATGGTGAGGAACTGGTGGATGCAGGAAATCTAATCCGAGAAGTGGGGGAACAAATCTCATGGAAATACGACGAGAGGGAGCGTCATTTCTGAAATGCCAGTTGACTATGATTGTGTGGTTGTGTGTTTAATAATAATAAAAAAATAATAAATAATAAAAATATAATCATGTAAAATAACTTAAAATAAAATTTTTGTAATATAACTGGTGTGTACGGATGCCTACTAATATATAAAAATATCAACGTCGCAAAGTCGACAATTTTGGCTATACGTGCTTATGTGTGATTACTTTATTATGTTTGGGTGTTATTTATTCTGGGCCAATAAGTTATATATATCGTTAATTAACAGATGGAACACGCTGTTAATGAACCAGTTAACGAAGTTAACCAATCTGAGCAAAACCATGAAGATCACTTTCTTAATAGGCAAGATATAGAGAATATCGTTGCCTAGGGAATAGCAAATGCTATCCCAGCAATCGTCGCTGCTGTCAAAAGCCATGTTGAGCCTTCACAAGCTAACCCCAGTAAACGTACTCGCGACGACAATTTCAGTAATAGTGTAAATAGAGGCGGCGACAATAATAATAATGGTGGGATGCAAGCCCCATTTCTTAAGAAAATGAAAGCTGCAACGCCTGGTTGCACTTACAAGGAATTTCTTTCCTGTAAACCAATCGAATTTGTAGGCAATGAAGGGGTCACTGCTGCACTGCGTTGGTTAGAGAAAACCGAAGCAGTCATTAAAATAAGTAAATGTGCCGAAGAAGACAAGGTCATGTACGCATCGCATCTTTTTAAAGAAGGGGCACTAGAATGGTGGAACACGGTACTAGAAGCCAAGGGAAGCGATGTGGCTTATGCCATGAATTGGGAAGAATTTAAGAGACTAGTAGAAAGAAAATTATGTCCCGAATATGAAAAGGAACAAATGATAAATAAGTTCTTAAACCACCGGATGGTGGATGTTGATTGTCGAGGGTATACTTCGACATTCTTCGAGTATGCTAGAATTGTACCTACCCTGGCCTCGCCAGAACCGGTACTTATTTCTCGCTATATTTGGGGTTTAATTAGCGAGATTCGAGATATCATCAAAGCTACGAGACCCCGCACAATTGACGATGTAGTGGAATTAGCCAACACTTTGACTGATGGACTGGTGCGTACGCGAGAAGAAAACAGAAAGAAGGAATTGGCTCAGAAGATTACCCAAGGATTCCGAGGGGGTAATGCTAGTAGCAGCTTCAAGAAAAGAGGAACTGGGCAATCTTCCACTGCTCCATTTTGCGGTACCTGTAAAAGGAAGCATTTTGGAAAATGCAAAGGGTATTGCAATTTATGCAAAATTCCGGGGCACCAAGAAGAAGATTGCAGAAGGAAGAAATCAACAATTTGCTTCAACTGTGGAGAAGCTGGACATTTTAGACCAGACTGGTCTAAACTAGTCAAACCAGCTGACAACAAGGCCAAACCAGCTGAAGGAACTAATAAGAAGAACGCAAGAGCCTTTCAGCTGACTACGCAAGAAGCAGAACTGATTCCCGACGTAATAGCTGGTACGTTTCTGGTAAACGACGTTTATGCGAAAGTATTATTTGACTCTGGTGCAAACCAAAGTTTTATAAATACTTCGTTCTGCCAAGCTCTTAATCTACCTTTAACCAAACTTAGGCAGATTTTTACGGTAGAAACTGCAGATGGTAATTTTGTTCACATAAATAAGGTTTTACAAAAAGGAAAGATAGAACTCTTAGGCCATAAATTTTCGGCAAACCTGTTACCTATGAATTTAGCCGGATTCGATGTCGTGCTAGGAATGGATTGGTTAGTAGCCAACCATGCTCGAATCCTCTGTGACAAAAATTCCATAGAAATTCATACAGCCACAGGAGAAATACTTGTGGTTACAGGAGAAAAGCCACGGAAGCCAATGAAATTCATTTCAGTAATGAAAGTGGCCAGTTATTCAAGAAAACAAGGATTAGTGTATATGATTTCGGTAATCATTAACACTAAAGGTAAGGAACTTAAGGAAATTCCTGTAGTATCAGAATACTCAGATATATTCCTAGAAGAACTACCTGGATTACCACCTGATAGGGAAGTAGAATTTAGAATTCATCTAATTCCTGGAACTACACCGATAGCCAAGGCACCTTATCGGTTAGCACCCACCGAATTGTTAGAATTGAAAAAGCAGTTAGATGAATTATTAAGCAAAGGATTTATACAACCTAGTTCATCCCCGTGGGGAGCACCTGTGTTGTTTGTGAAAAAGAAAGATGGTTCGATGCGAATGTGCATCGATTACAGGGAATTGAATAAGGTTAAAATTAAGAATCGATACCCATTACCTAGGATTGATGATCTTTTCGATCAAATTCAGGGAGCTATATATTTTTCTAAGATAGATTTACGCTCCGGATACCATCAGTTGAAAGTACAAGAAGAAGACATACCTAAAACTGCTTTCAGAACTAGCTATGGTCATTACGAGTTTACAGTCATGCCCTTTGGGTTAACAAATGCTCCTGCAGCATTCATGGACATGATGAATAGGATCTGTAAACCGTACTTGGATAAATTTGTAATTGTCTTTATCGACGATATACTCATTTATTCCAAAAGTCAGGACGAGCATTGTGAGCACCTACGTGCACTCTTAACTTTGTTAAGAAAAGAGAAGCTTTACGTCAAATTCTCGAAGTGTGAATTTTGGCTACAAGAGGTGCAATTTTTAGGACACATGGTGAATCACGAAGGTATTCACGTAGATCCCTCCAAAATAGAAGCGATCGCCAAATGGAAGGTTCCGCAATCAGTTATGGAAGTTAGAAGTTTTCTAGGGTTAGCCGGATACTATAGACGATTCATTAAGGATTTTTCCAAAATAGTTGTGCCATTAACTAAGCTAACCTGTAAATCAGTAAAGTTTGAATGGGGATCTAGACAAGAAGAGGCTTTTAAGATTTTAAAGCAAAGGTTAACAAACGCCTCAATTCTTGCCTTACCAGAAGGGACAGAAGATTTTGAAGTTTATTGTGATGCTTCTAAGCTAGGATTAGGATGTGTGCTAATGCAACGCAAGAAGGTAATTGCGTACGCCTCAAGGCAATTGAAGAAGCACGAAGAAAACTATTCGACACATGACTTAGAATTAGGATCGATAATTTTTTCCCTAAAGATTTGGAGACACTATCTGTATGGAAGTAAGTTTATCATTTATAGAGACCATAAAAGCTTAAAGTACATATTTGGGCAAAAAGAATTGAACATGAGGCAAAGGAGATGGATGGAAATTCTAAGTGACTAGGACTGTGATATTCAATATCACGAAGGAAAAGCAAATGTAGTCGCAGATGCCCTAAGTCGTAAGTATCATGAAAAGCAGAAGCGAGTTCGTGCTCTTAGATTAAATCTACAGTTAGATTTAATGGAACAACTGAAAAACATTCAAGAAACAGCAATCAAGAATGATGCTGAAGGAATGAAATGAAGGATAAAAGAATTAGAACAAGGAACTGATGGACTTTGGAGATTCCACAAGAAAAGGATTTGGGTACCTAAGCAAGGAGACTTAAGAAAAGGACCTTGGAAGCCACGTGGCGAACCTACACGTGACACGCTAGCCCTACACGTAGACTAGGGGCCCTCGCGGGCCGCATAAAAGTATTGTTAAGGTTTACGCAGGCCGCGTAAAACCTAAAATGTTGCTATAAATTGCCTGTGCATGGGACTTTCTTCTGTGTTCAAAAATTTAGTTTCAAAACGTCCAAATTCTGCATAAAACGAGTATTAAGGTGTCAAGACGCTGCTATGAATACAGGGTATTAACTCGATCACTGCTACGATACAATGTCCGATCGATTGAAACCGATCCGAGGGATGTTTAAGTACTGCCCGTATTTGGGCTATACTTTGTCATTCGTCGTGAGGGTTTTGATTTCGTGAGTTTGTCGTAAAAGAGTTGTATTAAGTTACTGACCTGGTTTCGTATGCATTGTTATTTTAACTAGGTTACACGGCTAAATCAGTAGGCAAGGTTCTGTCCGATTAAACTTGCAATGTGAGTCATTCTCTTTTTATCAACAATGTTTTACAATACTCAAATTATTTCCAAAACTTATAATTACAGGGATTAAGTTTTGGTTATCTTGAATCACTGGCAAGTGGGGTATTGTGCACATTACTAATTTCTCACGGTTAGGATAACAATCCTAACTGTGATAATCATCACTACTTGGGTGAAAGGACCCAATAGTGGTATGACCATCGTCACCAGGGTATGGCACGACGCCAGATAAAAATAAGATAGTAGCCATTGTAATCGCTCTTTTGCTGTAATTTATAACTAATGTGTCGTTTTATATAACCTGAGTGACTCGACAGTATTTCCCCGCTGATAAAATATTTTTAAACATGTTTCAGGTGATTTACTGTGAATCAAGGAAAAGTGCTACGGAGCACTAACAAGCTTGAAGTGGTGTCACACCCCGATTTCCACGTGTCACCGGTGGGCCCGGTGGGGAGTATCGTGACGTAGTTGAGATCATCATAGTCAAACAACACAATATATAAATGCACAACGGAAGCAAAAGATAAATATATTACATTCCGAATATAAGTATTGTCAAAGTATTACAACGGAAGGTAAAGGATCCACAGGCGGATCAATAAAAGAAAACTGTTCAACAGACTTTAGGCATCTAGAACTTGCAAGATTCCCTAATGACGCCCTGAGCTCCCAGCCAATTACGCATAGTACCTGTCACTTAACCTTTTGGAAAATACGTCAGTTTACACTGGTAAATACAATTAACTGACTCATTTTGAAAAGAGTTTAGGAAAATTGATTTGAATGCACGTGGCACAAAATATCTTTTATAATTTGATTAAAATGCACGAGGCAGAATTAATCTTTTATACTTGGGACAATTTTATTAATAAAAATCTTGTATCCGATTTACATGGTTGTCCAACATTTAGGGCCGGTGATTATACAATACAAGCCGGACAAGATTAATCGACACACCACAAATATAATCTCACAAGAAGATACCCTTACGAGTGAGTATACGTTTTACATATGCAACAGGAGGTGTTTTGCCTACACCTTGTGCTTACGTCGTGGCCATTCACTTTTTAAAATGAGCCAAGGATTTCCAGGACATGGTCATTAACTCCCAATGTTATTTGTTATCAATCAATACAGATTAAAACGGGATTATGCAATTTAATCATCTCCGATTAAAAGGTTTCTACACCCGACCAAGCGGTATTTTTATAATACCGTATCCCAAGCCCGTATAAGGGAAAATAAGTTAAAAGTATTTACCTGAGCTAGCAATGCAATTTATACTCAGCCGTATATTCTAATCAGCAAGCACAAGTACTTCTACTGGGGCTCTCAATCAATGAACCAACCACAGAGGGTTATGCTAACATGTAGCCTGGTCCTAAGGAAGCTCTAAGGCATTTCCAAATCATACTAAAGCGGGTCAGAACTGAAGTCAAAGCAAAAGTCAAAGCTTTGCGACTTTCGGTTCCGAATCGGTTCAAAACAGAAGGTTGTCGAATCAAAGAAGCTTAGACAAGTTCTTATGCTTATTATCAAGTTATATGAATGATAAAATAGGTTACACGCCTTTTACATCGTTAATTATGTATTAAACGAAAGATTACATTTCTGTTGACTTTTTCTAATCATCTTTGACTCGACAAAAGACCTAGTTAGGATGGGAATCAGTGGATGCCCTTTTAAGGGTTTAAAGCCCACATAAATACCAACTTATAATTACCTTTGATTCGACTAATCACTGGACCATTAGTGATTAATCTTAAAGTCAACCGTTAATTACGACGGTTTGACTTTTAAGCTATAACTAAGCTAAAACTTAATTAGAAAAGGTTAAACATACTTACAAGAGTCCTAAGCTTGATTAGTGATCACTTGAGAGTGCATTGGAGCTCCAAGAATGATCAGATTTCAAGAATGAATGGTGTGAAGAATGTTGCAACTTATGGTCCTTTATATAGTGGTTTTAATCACCACAATTTGTTGACACACAAGCCTACAACCCACCACAACTCATCAACACATGTCCTAGATGTTCTAGGGGTTGTTTAGGGGCCAAGCTTGAAGAGGCAAGTCGAAATAATGGGGTTACAAGGGCTGTGGCAGACAAAGAATCAACAAGATCACATTTCTGTCCAGACAAGGCAGTGGCGTAGCGCCACTGCATGAGCATTAGTGCTCGCGCTACGCGAGCCCCTAGGGTCATCCAACAAAAACTTTTATTAATTGCAGTTTTGGTCCCTGGCCCTTCTAAAGGTCGTTTTCAAGTCTTGTTTTGCACCATGAGCCCTCTAAATTGACATATAAGGGTCTTAAGACATTTACCCACTTTGTTTAGTCCTTGATTAACTTTATTGTCACCTGAAAAGGGCCTAACTTTCATCGTTGACGCTTTAACCCCTCGCACACGAATTTGATCACAACTTTCTCATATGTTGACGAAACTTTATGAAATTTTTATCGTGCATTCTAGTGAGCAAAATTAATTGTTACAAAGCTTCGGGTTTGTCAAAAGGTCACTCAGAGGTATAATTTAAACATGTTGACACATTTAACCCCTGTAGTTTGAAATCTCTCACTTTTAGCTTCGTATGATCCATGATTTGTTCGTTTGAAGGTATGAGCATCATGAAGGGTTAATATACAATATATTTATTCACTGTTGACATTTAGAACTCGTATATTCGCATACTTTCCACGATTGTCAACTTAAATCCTTTTATTATATTCTTTCACACGTTCAACGTATGACACGTGTCTACACATTATAGGACGTGAATTTTCGAGGTGTTACATCCTCACCCCCTTAAAATAAATCTCGACCTCGAGATTTGCTAAAATTATGGAAGTACTTTTTGTCGTATAGTGGACTTGACTTCCATAGTATATCTGGAACCCTTCCAAGAGTTTAGGAGGGTTGTTATTTTCATTAATTCTTGATTTTCTGCCGAATACTGGCATCTTACAGATGATTAGGGATTTGTATGATCTTATTCGTTGTTTCCAATGCAACTTTCGGATTTAGATAAGTGGACTTTCCAAAGTCTCGTCCATCCAACGGATGTCTTGATATTTCATCTATACAAGGTCTCCAAAGGAGCCACCTTGATACATATATATAACAGTTATTATAGAAAAGCTTATCTTAAGGTGAGATGGTTATTCCAACCATTGCTCAAAACGAATCTTAAGGAATAACTAATCTTTATCGTTAGTCGAACAAATCGATGATCCTGGGCAGCTGATGGCGATTCTTAATCGTTATCTAATTAGGGTTGCGGTAAACAATGCCTAAGCAAAATGAACCGTCTTTCATAATTTACTATTCGGAATTCTCAGGATATTGAGTTTAGGCTTTATGAATCTGTATCTTAAAACTGCTTAACCAGGGTTTTCGATTCTCCCCATAATGGTACTAGTCGTCTAGGAGATTACATAACAACACAGCCTTAAAAGGGGTATAAACCTTAACTCTACCTGTCTCCCAGGAGGTAAACAGGGTAGCTTTAGGAGAAGACAATCAGGATACAAGGAGGTTACAGAGATTTTTCCAAATCTCAGACTCCAGTTCATTCATCCTCGCTCGTGCCAAAAGAGTGACACAATTATGTTATGAGTCCGCAGATTCCTTTACCAGGAAACATTTATTTGGAAAAATTCTATTTTCTAGATATCTTCTTTGAATGCCATTAGTTGACTTTAGTACCATGTGATCATTGGGATATCTTTGTGGTTCCATGCATTAAACCTCCATACTGATCAGGCATGGAAGCAATCTATGGAACATATTAAGATACACCAATCCTCATATGGCGCTTTTGTCATACCATGTGGTATCCGAAATCAATAGAGATCAAGAGATATCAATTTCATATGATGATGTACTTTATCTGAAGAGAGGGTACATTAGGGTTTTATGATTTGAAGATTTCAGACAGGAATAGAAGAAATAGTCCCTGTGAATTTTCTACCTGTAGGTTTTACCTTACACTTAATATATATAGGGTTCTTATGAAAGGTTTTAAAAAACTTGTTATACTTATAGTTTATGAAGGATTTACTGGTATCCTAACCAAAATAAAAACTCTTAGCATTTAAATTACTGATAAAATGCCAAGGAATGTACCTGATGCCATTATTTATGGACTAGCTCAGGCATTTTAGGCGCTTTCAATTTTTGGCTTTACTTCCTCAGCCGCATTTCCTTTGACAAATTTAGGGAACGTAGTCTTGATGTGGCCTTTCTCATTACAGCCGAAGCAGACTGCATTCTTCATGTCCTTACAGTCCAACGTTTTATGTCCCTTAGACTTGCAGATCCCACAAGCCCTCGGCTGTGATTGGAATTTTGGTTCGAACCTGCACTTCCCATAATGGCGCTTCTTGCAGGTCTTGCATACAGGTTTCTGGTTGGACTTTTGTTTGTTCTTTTTCTTAGAACCCTGGGAGTTATCTTCCTCCCTTTTCCTCTTTAGTTCATCCCTTGCATTAGAGGTATGAACGAGATCTTTCTTGTGAGTAAGGACGTGTGGTCTTGGATGAGCCTTGGAGCTAATAGCATTAGGCTCTTTGAACTTTTTCACAGCCTTCTTCACATCTTTTCCAACAGCTGCGTCTATCATAGTTTGAAGAACATCGTGGGAAATTCTAAGGTTCACAATTTCAGCATCATTAGCATGTGTCGTGCCATCAATGGCGCGATCGACTGTTGTCTTATCAGAGTTTGCCATACTTTCTATTGGTTCCTAACACCAATAAAACAATTTCTTAGTTGAAATCCAACAACTGCTATTTTTCATTCTGATGGCCTTAATATATACTAACCATGGTGTCAATAACCTATACAGGCTATTATAGCACTAACATTCTTAATGAACGTTATTTAAAATATATTAATGTTACCTAGCCTAGGTCGCAGAAGACCATCAATGGCATTAAAGATTTGGACCTAGTCCATCACTTTTCTGACAGAGGATCAAAACGTCACATCTGTCTTTATTATATTAAAGAATTTAGGTAGCTTGAAAGCTTGCCATAGGAATATCAGAAAAGAGTGATTCCTATTAGATATAAAATATCCATCTAAGGTTTGTTGGAGCATTTTCTAAAGTATCATCGGCCAATTTCTACCTCGCATTAAATGACCGAAGTCCTAATCAGACGGAGACAACAGTTCTCAACAGTTATCGTTCATTATTGAATCATATGTGCCAGCATCAATTAAATTTCTGCATAAACTGCTTGATAAGGAAAGGTACCTGCTATATAGTTATCCTTCCGCACCACCTCCTGGCGTTCATCCGGAAGACTCATGCGTTTGTTTTCCTGGCCTCTCCAGGCTTCTTTATAAGCTTTGGGCAGTTGGTTTTGATGTGCCCTTCCTCGTTACAATTGTAACATGTGGCGTTCTTTATCCCCTTGCAATCTAAGGTTTTGTGACCCTTGGTCTTGCAAATTCCACACAATTTAGCACGTGGGTCGATTGTACATTTTCCTAAATGTTGCTTTTTGCAGTTACTGCATTTGGGTTTGTTATCAGACTGACTCGAGTTCTTCCTAAACTCGGAATCCTTCCCGCGCTCAGAGTTTCCCTTCTTCTTTTTGTTATATCGATGAGAGTTTTCCTCCTCTCTTTCTCTTCTTCCCTCGCCAGAAGCCTTAACAGACTTAATTCTGATTGCATCTAAGGTGAGAGATAAGGATAAGTCCACCGCGAACCTATATGTGGTTGGCCTGGATGCTTTTACATTCCCTTTTATCTCTGGTGCTAGGCCTCCAATGAAACGCGCTATGCGTTTAGGTTCAGGGGTGACTAAATAAGGAACTAGGCGGGACATAGTGTTGAAACTTGTCACATATGCCTGACAATCCAAATTCTCCATGACCAAAGTCAAGAAGTCTGATTCTATCTTTTCTACCTCATGCTGAGGGCAATATTTTTCCTTGACTAATGCAACCAATTGCTCCCAAGATAAGTTGTAGAGTAGAACCTTTCCCGTGGCTTGGAGCAATGATCTCCACCATGCCAACGCTTCTCCTTTGAATGATTGTGAAACAAATTTCACAACCTCTTGCTCTGCACAACCGCTGATGTCAACAACAGCGTCCATCTCATCGAGCCATGTCATGCAATCGATGGCTCCTTTTTCTCCTGTAAAGTCTCTAGGCTTGCAGGAGGCAAAATATTTATATGAACAGGTCTTAACTGGTGCCTCTTGATGGAACACAACCTGTCTAAACGAAATACTCCTTTGATTTGACAAGTCATGAACATCGTCCTCCCTTGACTCATGTATTTTAGGAGGGGGCTTACTACGAACCACAGATAGAGTCTTAGAGTGGGTATCATTGGATTCGTCATACTGTTGATCAAGAGCTCGAATAACAGCATAATCTATTATTGCCTGCAGTTCTGCTCCAGTTACATTAATTCTGGTAGTATCATTGTTCTCCTCCATGTGGCTGTTAACTTCATCTAGTCCAGCCATGTAGCTTGATTACTACATAAATATTAACAATGATTTATTCAGAGGTTTTTATGGAATCCTCATCTTTGACGATTCATCAACTATGGTAATATAAACCATATTGATTAACTTGTTAGTTATATTTAATTAGTATTTTCCATTATGATTTATCCTAGTTATAAAACATTAAGGATATTAAAGTGGCGTAAAAGGCCTAGTCACAAGGACAGTTCTAAATTTTATAAGCCCTGATTTCAGAGAATCGAGGCATTAAGGTTTGAGTCAAAGTTCATTACCTTCCCTTGACAGGGAGTTGTAGGCTTCAACTGTCTTTTGTCTTTTAGGACAATAGATATAGCCCGTGGGCATTTCCCTTCTGAGGGATGGTTATAATATGATCATCTTCTCAGATGCTATTAGTCGAGATCGTATGGATCCTACCGACTATTATGCTTGGACCTGGTCCAACATTTTTAGACAGGAGGTCAAAGACCACCACTGTCGTTGTCTTATCGGACAACAAGTTTAGCCCATAGGCACTTCATCACTATCGGATGTTTATAATGTGATCATCTTATAGGATGACACAAGCCATGATTTCTAAATCACTAGGCTAGATAAGAAAATTGGAAGAATCTAATATAAGGATGACTGTTGTGATTTTCTCGAATCACATTTGTCAAGAGTGCTAACACGTTCTTAGGTGTTAACAAGGATTTGAATCTCTTGAGTAGGTTTCACCATCTTGGCCGCGTAGGCTAGGTTTCACCTTTAAAATTCTCTTTAAAAATGCATACTGGCAGGAAAGTAAGGATATTTATTTTATTCAGGATTTTTATCATAAATCCTAATTTATAATTTACTAATAGCACAAATGGCCTAGTCGCGTAGACAAGTTTAATTTATAAGCCAAGATTTCAGAGAATCGAGGAAATTTTAGTAATAGCACAAAAGGCATAGTCACGTGGACAAGTTATATTTATAAGCCATGATTTCAGAGAATCAGGGCAATTTATGAATTAGTAATGGCACAAAAGGCCTAGTCACGTGGACAAGTTTAATTTATAAGCCATGATCGTTTGGGATCGGGCTTTTAGGTGTGAATCAAAATTCATTATTTTTCTCGACAGGGAGTTGTAGGCTACCACTGTCTTTAGTCTCAGAGGACGTTAATTATAGCCCGTAGGCACTTCCCTTCTAAGGGATGTTATTTTCCATTTATTTCATATTTCATGGTTAGAATGAAAACTTAATTTAATCAATCCATTATATGAAAATAAAAGTACAGAGTTGCCCTATGCGGGTCTTTGAAAGGAACAATGTGTCCTTAAAGGGACTGAAAGATAAATATGTCCTTATGAGGACTATTAAGGAAACGATCTTCAGCAAAAGGAGTTTCTTCTTCAAGTTATTTCTGAATGCCTACTCCTTGGAAGCTCGTTTCATTCTAGCCGCGGTACGAAGCTCAGCATTTCTAGGCCCCGGTGTGGAGGACTCCTATTACGGCTTCTTCGCTTGGCGACGTATTCAATAAAAATTTTGAAGCAAAATTTACAGATTTGGATTGAGAGTAATCCTATGTCAAGTCTAGACTCAGAAGGTCAAGGAATGTGCTAATGTGTCATTGAGATTAAACACAAAAGGCTAGTGTTTAATTCACTCAATGTTGGCTCTGATACCAACCTGTCACACCCCGATTTCCACGTGTCACCGGTGGGCCCGGTGGGGAGTATCGTGACGTAGTTGAGATCATCATAGTCAAACAACACAATATATAAATGCACAGCGGAAGCAAAAGATAAATATATTACATTCCGAATATAAGTAATGTCAAAGTATTACAACGGAAGGTAAAGGATCCACAGGCGGATCAATAAAAGAAAACTGTTCAACAGACTTTAGGCATCTAGAACTTGCAAGATTCCCTAATGACGCCCTGAGCTCCCAGCCAATTACGCATAGTACCTGTCACTTAACCTTTTGGAAAATACGTCAGTTTACACTGGTAAATACAATTAACTGACTCATTTTGAAAAGAGTTTAGGAAAATTGATTTGAATGCACGTGGCACAAAATATCTTTTATAATTTGATTAAAATGCACGAGGCAGAATTAATCTTTTATACTTGGGACAATTTTATTAATAAAAATCTTGTATCCGATTTACATGGTTGTCCAACATTTAGGGCCGGTGATTATACAATACAAGCCGGACAAGATTAATCGACACACCACAAATATAATCTCACAAGAAGATACCCTTACGAGTGAATATACGTTTTACATATGCAACAGGAGGTGTTTTGCCTACACCTTGTGCTTACGTCGTGACCATTCACTTTTTAAAATGAGCCAAGGATTTCCAGGACACGGTCATTAACTCCCAATGTTATTTGTTATCAATCAATACAGATTAAAACGGGATTATGCAATTTAATCATCTCCGATTAAAAGGTTTCTACACCCGACCAAGCGGTATTTTTATAATACCGTATCCCAAGCCCGTATAAGGGAAAATAAGTTAAAAGTATTTACCTGAGCTAGCAATGCAATTTATACTCAGTCGTATATTCTAATCAGCAAGCACAAGTACTTCTACTGGGGCTCTCAATCTGAAACGAAGGTTTTATTAACCTATTAAATTCCTAACGGGTCTTATTTAAGTCGTAACTTATACCGGTTAGTTTTAAGGAAAGGTTTACGGTTCAAAACGCATGATTAAGCGAAGACCGGAATAGGATGTGATTTAGACCCGACAAGTTTGGAGACTTGTATAATATGGGTAAACTAAACACATTCTGGATTTTGAGATAAAAACGATAACGTTTGACCCGTTTCGGCTAATTTATGCAAACTAGTTACATAAACCGAACCGAACGCGAATAACGCATGACGGGTAATCCTGAGAGTCATATACAGGTTTCCTAAGTTAATTATGCCTCAAATAATTTGTGACATCAGTAAGATGTCTTTCATTATGCCCAAAACGTATTTAAACACAAACTAGGCCTCGTAGGGGTAGTTTGGTCATTTAAAAGGTTATAAAAGAGTTTAAATATTTACCTGAGTTACAGGTCTGGTATAATCAGCGAAAATACTTATTTTGATAATTTATAACAGTAGGATAAAGTAAATATGTGAAATTTATCAATTATAACCAAACTATGCACCGAAGGGGCATTTTGGTAATTTCACCTAAGCCGTAAAGCTCAAAACTGAAGTCTGAGTTTATCAACCTTTGATTACTGTTAAAATATTATAATTTGCCTCAAATATCAGTAGGTATTAACCCTTGTATGTTTAAAATAGTTTTAGTACATACTATGCGTTAAAAACGCTTAAAAAGGCGATTAAAGGCCATTTCCGGGTTCGATACTTAAATCTGATATTTTTATATTTCCAGAAGGCTTAAAATAATTTATTTATCATATGTGATCAGTAGCAAAAGGTTTGGAGTCGTTTAGATATGTAAAACTCATTTTATGGCCCGTAAGGGCAAAACCGACATTTACCGGGTTAAGCCTACGACTACTAGTTATGCTCAGCCTAAAATTAATTAAAAATATTTAAAAATCCCAAAATAATATATTACATCAGTGGGTAATAAGTTTGATATCAAAAAGTGGGCTTAACTAGGCTATACGCTAATTACGCCGTTTAGTTAACATAAAGCTTTCATTTTGCGCTAACGAGCATAACTCTTAATCTACAACTCAAACTGATGTCAAACTTTGCATACAAGTTTATATATCAGTAACTAAGGTTTCTACATTTTTACATTTTCAAAAATCACGTTTTAAGGTGAAAAGGGCATAATGGTCAACATATGAGCAATTAACGGAAACGCGTAAACGAATGGGTCAATCAATGAACCAACCACAGAGGGTTATGCTAACATGTAGCCTGGTCCTAAGGAAGCTCTAAGGCATTTCCAAATCATACTAAAGCGGGTCAGAACTGAAGTCAAAGCAAAAGTCAAAGCTTTGCGACTTTCGGTTCCGAATCGGTTCAAAACAGAAAGTTGTCGAATCAAACAAGGTTAGACAAGTTCTTATGCTTATTATCAAGTTATATGAATGATAAATAGGTTACACGCCTTTTACATCGTTAATTATGTATTAAACGAAAGATTACATTTCTGTTGACTTTTTCTAATCATCTTTGACTCGACAAAAGACCTAGTTAGGATGGGAATCAGTGGATGCCTTTTTAAGGGTTTAAAGCCCACATAAATACCAACTTATAACTACCTTTGATTCGACTAATCACTGGACCATTAGTGATTAATCTTAAAGTCAACCGTTAATTACGACGGTTTGACTTTTAAGCTAAAACTTAATTAGAAAAGGCTAAACATACTTACAAGAGTCCTAAGCTTGATTAGTGATCACTTGAGAGTGCCTTGGAGCTCCAAGAATGATCAGATTTCAAGAATGAATGGTGTGAAGAATGTTGCAACTTATGGTCCTTTATATAGTGGTTTTAATCACCACAATTTGTTGACACACAAGCCTACAACCCACCACAACTCATCAACACATGTCCTAGATGTTCTAGGGGTTGTTTAGGGGCCAAGCTTGAAGAGGCAAGTCGAAATAATGGGGTTACAAGGGCTGTGGCAGACAAAGAATCAACAAGATCACATTTCTGTCCAGACAAGGCAGTGGCATAGCGCCACTGCATGAGCATTAGTGCTCGCGCTACGCGAGCCCCTAGGGTCATCCAACAAAAACTTTTATTAATTGCAGTTTTGGTCCCTGGCCCTTCTAAAGGTCGTTTTCAAGTCTTGTTTTGCACCATGAGCCCTCTAAATTGACATATAAGGGTCTTAAGACATTTACCCACTTTGTTTAGTCCTTGATTAACTTTATTGTCACCTGAAAAGGGCCTAACTTTCATCGTTGACGCTTTAACCCCTCGCACACGAATTTGATCACAACTTTCTCATATGTTGACGAAACTTTATGAAATTTTTATCGTGCATTCTAGTGAGCAAAATTAATTGTTACAAAACTTCGGGTTTGTCAAAAGGTCACTCAGAGGTATAATTTAAACATGTTGACACATTTAACCCCTGTAGTTTGAAATCTCTCACTTTTAGCTTCGTATGATCCATGATTTGTTCGTTTGAAGGTATGAGCATCATGAAGGGTTAATATACAATATATTTATTCACTGTTGACATTTAGAACTCGTATATTCGCATACTTTCCACGATTGTCAACTTAAATCCTTTTATTATATTCTTTCACACGTTCAACGTATGACACGTGTCTACACATTATAGGACGTGAATTTTCGAGGTGTTACAAGTGGTGGCTCAGTAAAATAAATAAACATATTTTGTAAAACAAGGGATTTCCTCGTGAAATTCCCTTTACTGTAAATTACGGGGTTTGTCCCAAATTGTGAAATAAAATAATTGGGCATTTTCAAGTTTTAAAAGATCATGTTAAACTTCGGCTATCAAATCGACTAATAAATACCACGGGTTTCTGTCCCGCGGCTCCTAGACCGGGTAACACCGGGATGGTGGCCGTGACATAAAGGGTCTAACATATCGAGGCGCGAGCTTTCCTTTCTTGCCGAATCTGATCACCCCCTTCCAAGGTGCAACCTTTAGGAGTTCGTGATCGCCAACGTCAAATTCAAGAGGCTTGCGGCGTCTATCGGCGTAACTTTTCTGACGGCTCCGAGCTTTCAACAGATTGTCTCGAATTTGGAGGATTTTGTCAGTCGTTTCTTGCAACCGCTCAGGACTGGTAATTTGAGCGTCTCCGATCTCGTGCCATACAATTGGCGATCAACATTTCCTTCCGTATAATGCCTCAAATGGTGCCATTTGGATGCTAGAATGACAACTGTTATTGGACGAGAATTCGACTAAAGGTAAGTGCGCGTCCCAATTTCCACCGAAATCTATGACACACGAGCGAAGCATGTCTTCAAGAGTACGAATCGTTCTTTCAACCCAGAGTCGTAGCTTACGCATGGGGTGTAGCCTACGCCTACCAGCTGCTGGAACTACAACAGCCTAGAGTCGTAGGCTACGCCCCAGACGTAGGCTAAGCTTGGGAGCTGTTGGAATTTCATGAATTTTTCAATTTTCTTGCGTTTCAACCTCTTGTACCTTCATCCGAGCTTCCATAACTTTGTGTTTAACCGTCTAATCTTGTTTGCTTAGTATGAAACGCAAGTATGGTTATGGTAACTTGATAAAGAAGAATGAATTGTCGGTTATGGTATTATATTGTCATGAGAATGGAAATGAAAGTGCATGTATATTAAGATTGTGCTTTTGAAAGTTGAACGTAGGAGTCCGAAGATCAGATTCGAGATTGTAACTAGATGGATTCACACTTGTAGAGGGAATTTGATGTGGTCCTCTGGTTTCGTTAAAAGTTATTTATATCTCGTTTATATATTGTATAAAGTCACTTACTTTTCTAATGATGTGGATATATGGTAACTGTAGGTTAAACGACTTTCTCGTAAAGCGCGGAGTGGTGGAAGATCGAGTCAAGGTGAAGATTCTACGAGAGTGGGTCACGCACTCGTATAGATATTAGTTTTAATAAACATAATAAGCAGGGGCGGACCTACCCTTTGGCCAGGGTGGGCGGCCGCACCCCTTGAAAAATAAAATTTGTTGTATATTTTAGGCAAAAAAACCCGAGCGCACCCCTTGAAAATATGGTTGAACACCTCATCTGCACCCCCAACAAATAATTTCTGGGTCCGCCACTGATAATAAGCAAGAATGGAAGAATGTAATATTTTTAGTTGAACTATTTGAATGGTTATGCAACTTCTGTTGTTGCTGTAGACATGGGTTTTTTTAATGGCCAACGAATCCTTCAAATGGGTTACTGGCGAAGTTCATACATCTTGAGACACTCGCCTCCGAGCCGGGGAAAACCCTCACCTAGGGCCGAAGCCGTGAACACTCGACCGAAGACACGACAGTGCGGTGAGGTAAAACTCGCTCAGTTCAAGGATCGAACTAGCGATTGCCACCTATATGCGTCTAGTCTCCCATCATCGCCAGGTGCCCTGGTAACCCTATATCTTGTTATTAATGTTTTCTTATAGATCGAACAAGAACCTTGAATTCAAAAGATTAAATATTATAAAAACTTTTTATATAAAATGTGCATGTTTATTTACATGTTATATTGATTCATTGAATGGACTCCTACATTGTTAATTTGTTACACACAAGACCAAAAGAATCATTAATTCCACTGTCAATATATGTAATAAAAGTCTTCCATCGTTAATGGGAACTTAGAAACTTAGAAACAAGCATCAAGAATAAATTTCTCAATGAATTGATACGTCAACGAAAAAAAAAAGATAAGAAAGAAAGAAAGAAAGAAACCCCACATGAATACATGTGATTAAGGGAGTCAGGAGGAGCAATATCTTGTTCCATATAAGTCAATCCGTAGTGGGGCGCTATGCCCCAATATGGCGCCGGAAAACGCCCCCAAACACCGAAACGAGGGGCGGTATAAATGAAAAAATGGGGTGGGGCGCGAGTATTATAGCGGCGGTATTGGGGTTGGTTTTCAAACTTTAACCAATCAAATTTAAGCAAGGTTTTTTATAATTAATTAATAAAATTGAAAATTAATAATTAGGTAATGATGGGTGGGCTTTATGACTACGGGCTCTAGTGATATAACGCCCCATAAAGCCCCCGTGTGATGTGGCACGACACGTGTCGCATAACGCCCCACAAGGGGCTTTATGACTACGGATGACCTAAGAAAACTCATTGGGGACCTTAGGGGGGTCCGGGGATCGAACCCGGGAGGTGGAGGTATTTCGTTAAATTTGTGTTCCGCTGAGCCATTAAATATATATATATATATATATATATATATATATATATATATATATATATATATATATATATATATATATATATATATATATATATATATATATAGGGGGAGGTTCATTTGAGAAGAATCTTCTTAAAAGAAGAAAAAATGAATTAATCTAAACCCTATATTTTTTTGATCAATGGTTGTGAATCAATATATCATTTTTGTCCACTTTTAATTAACGCTTTAATTACTAAGGGTAGTATAGACATTTTGATGTAGAATATTAATAAATATTTTAAAGAGTTACTCAAATCTTATTAATGCAACCATAAATTCCTCCTTCACCATCATTAATGTGTTAGCTCCTACACAAATTTTTTTAGAAGTGACAAAATTATTTAAAATTTTGTGTCCTACACATATTTTATTATGAGTCACAAAATTATTTAAAAGTGTTTGAGTTCTACACATTCTGTATCCTACACCAAAATATTGTTTTAATGGTGTAGGAAGCATTAAAAATGTAAGATCATGTGCAAAATTGTTTTTATTGTGTAAGGTGCACAACTATTTTATAAGATAGGCTCATTAAATGATTAGAGTTCATTAATTTGAATAGCAAAAATAAATAATAGACTCATTAAATGATTTGTTCAAATTACCTTTCTATCCTTTATTCTTTTTATTCTTAATTTTTAATTCTTCTCATTTGAACTCTCCACTATATATATATATATATATATATATATATATAGGGGACCGCTAAAATGAGAACCACCTCGAGTTGTAAGAAACGCGAGAACTACTTGATCCGGGGCGAGGTGGACCAATTTTTTTTTTCAAAAACGTAGATGCATGTATTATAAACACATTTGTAAAAAAAATTCAAAAAAAAAAATGTCGTGTGTGTAGTTTTGAGCACCACAAGTTTGTGGTTTTCGGGTACCGTAAATTTACGGAACTCGTAAACCACAAACTTGTGGTGCTCAAAACTACACACACGGCATTTTTAAATTTTTTTTTTTTTTACAAATGTGTTTATAATACATGCATCTACGTTTTTGAAAAAAAAATTTGGACCACATCGCCCCGTACGGTGTAATTCTCGCGGTTCTTACAACTCGAGGTGGTTCTCATTTTAGCGGTCCCATATATATATATATAAAAGAAAACTAATCGACGACTTATATGTATGTATATTATGGACTAAGGGGTTGTTTCTTTACATCTTAATAAGACTCTTAATGGTTTAGACCTCATACTGGTTCAGCACTTAATGGTTCACTTAATGACTCTTAATGGTTCAGACCTCTTACTGTTACTTTTATATGCCAAAATTATGTTAATATACATTTTCATAAAAAATAAAAATATATATTGGTTGTTATTATATTAACACTATGCACTTGATCTGCATTAGCATACCGTGTAGAATAACACCTTTTCGTATGTGTGTTGTTATTATATAAAGTTAGGATCTCTAACCTAGTAATTAATATAAATAAATAATAATGTATTTTATGGAACTTTATCCGTAATTTCTTAAATTCTTAAAATTTATATTAAATTTAATAATTTAAATTAAATAATAATTATGCAAGAATTATTGCAGTAGGATAATGGCTAGGAGGATTTGAAAGGCATTATGGCATTAACATGTTGGTTAACCGTATTCTGAAACACGGAAAAAAATCATTGGCTTATCAAATTATCTATCGAGCCGTGAAAAAGATTCTACAATTAAGTAAGAGTAGATAGTTTAGAATAATGAAAAGTGTCTTTTTATTGGTTTCTTTTATTATATAGTATAGATAATATATATTCAATATAGCGTAGTTATTTATCCTTGCGTGCTAAAACAAATAAATCCAATTTAATCAACAAGTTCAAATAGTAATCTCTCTGATTCTTAGGCTGCACGGTATGGAAGACCATCCTCCACCGTCCCGGACCGGCGACGAACTGCCCTCCACGCCGCCCCCCTTCGTCCTCGTCCTCGGCGTCCTCTGCTCGACGTTGGGGACGATCCTCCCATTTCACAAGAAGACAAAAATTATTCCCCCTCCCTCTCACACACCCCTATACATACAATATATACATACACATTTTAGCTCTATCCTCCCATTTCCACACCTCCATCCTCTTAGCCCCATCCTCATGCCCATCCTACGTGTCGCTTACGTGGCGGACCATCCTCCAAGGGAGGACCATCACCATACCCTATAGCCTTAAGGGTGAAGTTACTAGTAATTCTAAAATTGGGTGCGGGACTTTCGTGAGTTATTATCCTATTTAAATAACTAGTGGGTTACACCCGCGCTCTGCGGCGGGGCGACTCAATTTTTTATGAAAATCCTAGTTGGCATAGCTAAGAGGATGACACCTAAGCATTTCCGATGTCAGCATTTAGTCTCCTTTAATAGTAAGTCAATATTAGTTACTAATACATAGCATAATTATTTATCCTTTCCTATAAACAAATATATACAACTTAATCATACAAGGTTATATACTAATCACGTTAAATCGTAAATCACTATCAATTAAAATAATCACGCCGGTTCAAGAAATTTAGTCGGAATAACGCTGTAAGTTTATTTTTTATTTAAATCCTTCGTGATTACAACGAGATTCTTATTTGGTCTCACGTTGTAGGAAGCCACTGACAAAAATAACACTCCTTCCCCAAATTAGTCTTCATGTTATTTGCAAACGTGCCACCAGATTTTCGTGTTGGGTTTGAGTCGGGTTGGCAGGCTGTGTCAAAAATTGCCGCCCCTACGGGAACCTACCCTCTTATTCATGCACACATTTCCAAGATGATAATACAAAAAAAGGTAAGAATGATGAATAGGTACCAAAGAAGTTGCAAAGCCCACGTATAAACTCAATCTTAGGCACACACAGACACAGTGGGCATCCAAGACAACTTTTATGCTTCCTTGGGTAGCCTTTTTAAGCCCAGGCCCAACTTTCTTTTATGAAACATTAGTTGAACCCAAACCCGAGCCCGTGTATTTTCCGAAAAGCCGAGTAAGCCCAACTGTGAGAATCTTCAAAATTGGAATCAAATGCTAACAATTGATATTTGTTTAGCTTTTAATATGTTTCTTTGATTACAAATAAATCACAGTACGAAAAGAAGCATAGTAAAATTGGCTAAATAGGACTCAAATTAATCACCTGTAGCCTATAGGCTGTAAGAGTTTTTTTTTTTTTTTTTTTTTTTTTTTTTTTTTTTTTTTTACCAAGGCTGGTTTTTCTCGGTCCATGTCCAAATTTTCCTTTCAAGTTGGGTGACATAAATAATGATAATATGTTGTAATAGGTAAAATAACGAGCCAGGTTTTTGAGGTAATTATAACCATAAAAAAAGTAAGGTACCATTCAATAACCGTTTAAGTTGAATAACTAAAGTACTAAATTGAATTCGATGCTCAGTAGTTTTGTTTTTCACTTTGTTTCTCAAATGCAATATATATAGATTGATTTTTCCTAAGTTAAAAACTTAAAGATCGGCATTCAAAAGTGTTGGGGATCAATCGAGAAAAATATTTCACATTAATAAAAAATAATATTATTAATTAAATGTATTTTTTAAGTATAACATGTCATCTTCTAATAAGATTTTATTTGAACCTACCTACATATTCATTAGTATTAGAGTAAACTGCAGTTTTACCCTCTGAGGTTAGATGAGATTGGCAACCTTGCCCCTTAAAACGAAAATCTTGTTGTCTTACCCCTCAACTATTGAAAAACACTACAATATTACCCCCCGGTGTTAAAAAAAACTTAACAGTTCTGTTAACCGGGATGTTAAATGACTATATTACCCTTTCGTATTACCCAATATGCTTTGTTGTAAGAAACGTATAACCCCCGGTGTTAAATGACTATATTATCCTTTCTTATTACCCTTTATGTTTTGTTGTAAGAAAACGTATTACCCCCCGGTGTTAAATATTTCTTTACTTCCTTCAATGTTGCCTGCACAAGATGATGTCGAGTCTTAATGAAATTGAAACTAACCACATATTAAAAAAAATTGTTTTGTACCTTTTTTGATCATATCGCGCACGAAGACGATATCTGCACCAGCACAAAAAGCATTGCCATTGCCCTACAAACAAAATTCACTACAATGAATCAGTTATTCATACCGTGAATCAAGAAAATTATGAAATAAAGAACTGACTCACACTCACCTTCATTACCACAAAACCTATATCAGGATTCCCTTCATAGCTCTCATACAGTTTGCGTAGCCAACTCATCTGCAGATTCTTATCACATTAGACTGTTTCTGACTTTCATATTTGTTGGAAATATGCTAAGGTTATGTTTCACCGAGTTGTTTTGCCATTCGTATTCACGTTAAATATGATTTGGCCGCTGTAAGTGCATTAATAATAAGTTTTTAGGCCCTGAAGTTGGAATTTTGTAAAGGTCTTTCCATCAGTTGTTATTTTTTATTTTTTCGGTTTCCATTCCATTTAATCAGTTCTAAACCAAACATTAACACCCCTGTAACTATAAAAGTTTTGAGTTACATAGCCAAGTAATCAAACCAGGGGAACGCTTAGCGCATTGAGGACCGAAGGTCTGTTGAGAATTACAGTTCTTGAACTTGCACTGCCTTCCACTAACACTTGTAAAGTCACCAAATTTCATCACATTTCACCAAAATTTATGTGAAAAAAGAAGAAATTTGGGTCGGAGATCAATGATTTAGGATAATTACGAACATGTAAACCGATTGAAGAAATTTGGGTCGCAGAGTTTTAGATCAACCGATTGAAGAAATTTGGTGTGGTCGCCGGTGGTGTGTTCGCCGGAGAGAAGAAAGGAGAGAAGAAATTTGGTGTGTTCGTCGGAGAGAAGAAAGGAGATTGGGGAATACTTGGGGGGTAAGGTCGAAGTGAAGTTGAGGAAGCACACAAGTGGAAAATACTATATTACCCTTTGACCGTTAATAAGTGACGTTGACTTTAAACAGATTTTAACACCAGAGGTAATATTGTAGCGTTTTTCAATAGTTGAGGGGTAAGACAGCAAGATTTTCGTATTAAGGGGTAAAGTTGCCAATCGCATCTAACCCCAGGGGGTAAAACTGCAGTTTACTCTTAGTATTATTAAAAATCGTTTTGATACTACTCGCCAATGATCTCTAGATCAAGTGGTGGAGGGCTTGCATTTCTCTTGAGAGATGCAAGTTCGACTCTCACTTGGTGCAGAGTGAGGCACTGGTGGGCAATGATAGAAGACCCAGGGAAAACTGAGTTGGATCCTTGAGCCAAACGGGTTTTACCGGTAATTTCACCGTCGTGCCTACGGGCGGGTGGGTTACCGGGTTTTCCCTAGAATTGGTGGTGGATGTTGGTTGGATTGATCAAGAGCACAGTGAATCAAATGAAATTGCTTGGATTGGATTGAGAGTCGTATGAGAACTATCAGAACGAACTATTTGATCGGTATACTCAAAAGTTCGAACGGATTAAACTCAATTCGTAACAAGAACAGGATTGTATCTTTGAGATGTGAAAAATACCGTATGCAGAGGAAGTTGAATAAGCCGTTTATTCTATGCTTTATTTTCTTTCGAAAATCATGTGTCAATCCCAAAAAAATCGGACCAGTTACATTCCTCCAAAATAATTGACATGTTATTTATTTTAATTGATATATGATATATGTTCTCAAATATTTGATACACCTTTGATTAATTTAAATATATATCCACCGATTTGAAGGACAGGTGTAGGCAAAGCCTAAACTCACATTTGCATGTATCTGAATACATATATTACCACTAATATATATATCATATATTAATAGCAATATATTACCATCAAATATTTGATAAACCTTAAACACATATATACCATTAACATATCAATTAATAAAGCTAGTTCATTGAATATTTCGACTAGATCCAATTGATCAGGCTCATTTAATAGAGATATTTGTTCTAAATCCGGTTACACACACTAGCTCGTTATAACAACCAAGTCCGCCATTCCTGCATCTCCTAACTCGATTAATATAAAACGAGCATGCCTATTCAACAAGTTAATCCAATACCACTACAAATGTTGATAATCACTAAAATTACCAACATTCCTCCCCCATTTTAGTGATATCCATGATTAACCCAACTCAATTCTCAAAGATCTCAAACTCATGCATAAATGAAAATGTCCTGAGGATTGAATTTTCATCTTAGTAAATTACACGATCCAAATATTCGAATATCGGGGTGTCTCTATGGATTGAACCCTTGCTATCCATTTGAATACTTGAAGGTAAAATACACATAAGTTTACAACCCATATGTTCTTACATGACACTATATTTTACTAGCCTATGTCCAATCCTTCAAAGAGTATATCAAAGCCAAGTCCAAGCTTCTTGAAGCAGCTAAACTTCATACTCTTATAGGTAGTTTCTTTATTCTTGCACCTGCAAATGCAATTTATCAAAGAACTATTAAGAAGCTATACTTCAACCTACTTTATCTGCAGTCTGAACACAAACCTTGGGATGATTCTAGTGTTGTGTTCCAATATCTTTATGACAAGCTTTCCACATTGAATTCAGCATCTAACGTTGTATTAGATGGGAATTGGGTGTCTTGGCATAGGATATTAAAGTATGGACTTTAAACCCATCCCTTTGGCTGATTTGTTCACGAGATCTCTTCCTAACCCTTTAGTTAGATGATCAGCCATATTATACTCAGATCTTACAAAATCAACAGATATCACTCCATTCATGATTAATTCTCTAATCATGCTATGTCTAACACCTAGGTGTCTACACTTTCCATTGTACACTTGGCTATAAGCCTTAGCCAAAGTAGCTGCACTATCACATCTGATAGATATAGGTGATATCGGTTTTGGCCACAAAGGAATCTCATAGATCAAATTTCTTAGTCATTCAGCTTCTTTACCAGCTGCTGCTAAAGCTACAAATTCAGATTCCATTGTTGAATTTGTGATGCAAGTTTGTTTCTTTGAAGCCCAGGAGATAGCACCTCCACCAAGTAAGAACACCCATCCACTTGTGGAAGAATGATCTTCCTTATTGTTTATCCAACTTGCATCAGTAAACCCTTCAAGTATTGAGGGGAAACCTGAATAGCACAAACTATAATTTATAGTTCCTTTCAGGTACTTAAACAATCTGTTTATTGCCTGCCAATGATGTGTGCTCGGGTTACTTGTAAATCTACTAAGTTTTCCCACCGCATAAGCAATATCAGGCCTAGTGCTGATCATAGCATACATCAAACATCCTATTTCTTTGGAATATTCAAGTTGAGATATGGGGCTACCTTGATTAGGCATAAGCCTAATGTTAGGATCAATAGGAGTTGCAACCGGAGAACAAGTCAGACTGTTGAATCTCTTCAAGATCTTCTCAATATAATGCGATTGAGAGATTGATATACCATTGTTCCCTCAAGTGATCTTTATACCAAGAATCACCTCTGCCTCCTCCATATCTTTCATGGAAAACTTTGATGACAAGAACTCTTTGGTTTTAACTACTTGACCTAAGTCAGTACCAAATATCAACATGTCATCCACATATAGACAAATTATAACTCCTTTTCCTGAGGAGTCAAATTTGCTATATACACATTTGTCAGCTTGATTAAGTATAAAACCATCTGACAACACAACATCATCAAATTTTTGATGCCACTGTTTAGGAGCTTGTTTCAAGCCATATAATGACTTAACTAGCTTACAAACCTTGTGTTCATTTCCTGGCATAATGAAACCTTCTGGTTGTTTCATATATATTTCTTCATCCAATTCACCATTTAGGAATGCAGTCTTTACATCCATTTGATGAATTACAAGATTGTGGATAGCTGCTAAAGCCAACAACAACCTAATCGTGGATATTCTTGCTACTGGAGCATATGTATCAAAGAAGTCAATTCCTTCTTTTTGTCTAAAGCCTTGTATCACTAGTCTGGCTTTAAATTTATCAATGCTTCCATCCACTTTCATTTTCCTTTTGAAAATCCATTTACATCCAGATGGTTTACATCCAGGAGGTAAATCGGTCAACTTCCAGGTCTTATTCTGCATGATAGAATCAATTTCATCTTGAATAGCTTCCTTCCTAAATGAAGCATCCCTTTAAGCCATTGCTTCACTGAAAGTTTTCGGATCTTCCTCAATATTGAAACAATATTGATATTGATATTCAATTTTATCTCTCGATCCTTCAACCAAATAAAGTTGGAAATCATCACCAAAGTTCTTGGCTTTCCTTACCCTAGTACTTTTCCTTGGTTCTGTACTAGTGGAAACATCTTTTGTATTGGAAGAGTTTCTTTCAAACTATTTTAGACTCTGAGGCACATCTTTAAGTCTAGGTACCGAGGAGAACCTATCCTCATTTCCAAAATCTCCATCTCTTGACTCAATTACTGTGTGAACTGACAAGTAATCATTTGGTTCTGTCACATAGAACCTATGAGCTGGAGAATGTTCAGCATATCCAATGAATATGCAATCGATGCCTCTCTCACCTAAGGTTTGCATCTTAGGTTCAGTGAGTCTCACTACAGCTCTACAACCCCAAACTTTAAGGTGACTTAAGTTTGGTGCCTTTTTGTGCCAGAGCTCATATGGGGTTACCTTGGTCTTTTTATTTGGGACCCTATTCAATAAATAGCAGGCTGTCAGCATAGCCTCACCCCAAAATCCTTCACTCAAACCCGAATAGGACAACATGGAATTAACCATTTCTTTTAATGTCCTATTCTTCCTCTCAGATACACCATTTTGTTGTGGTGTATAAGGAGCAGTGGTCTGATGTATGATATCAGTAGATTGGAAATAAACTGGATCATAGTATTCACCACCTCTATCTGTACGAAGATTTTTAATCAAATCATTTTGATGCAATTCTACTTCTTGTTTATATATTTTAAATTTATCTAACGTTTCAACCTTTGCATGTAACAAGTAAACATAACAAAACCTAGAAGCATCGTCAATAAAGTTAACAACATATTTCTTATTTCCAAGAGAGGGAGTGTTGTGAAAATCACATAAGTCAGAATGAATGAGTTCTAAAACCTTAGATTCTCTTTTGACATCTTTAAAAGGTTTTCTTGTTATTTTGGTTAACTTGCAAGTGTGACATTGATTATTGTTCATATCAAAAGCGGGTATCAAGCTCATTTTTGACATGTCTTTCATTCTAAAATAATTAACATGTCCTAATCTAGCATGCCATAACTTTGATTCATTATCTACGTTATTACTAGAAGAAGCAATACACACGGATTCTTTAGCAAACGGGACATGAACATTTAATTTAAACATACCATTAGATAAATATCCAAATCCTACAAAGGTTCCATGTCTTGACAAGATAAACTTGTCAGACTCAATGACCTGTTTAAACCCATAATTATTTAATACAATACCCGACAACAAATTCTTCCGTATACCCGGAACATACAACACGTAATCTAGTAATAAGTGTTTGCCAGAAGTAAATACAAGCTTGACTTTCCCGACACCTTTAATAGGCTCGGTTGCTACATTTCCCATTCGTAATTCAGATCCATCATCAATAGGTTTGCATTCTTCAAACCACCTTAGATTTTTACATACATGCACCGTAGCTCCCGAGTCTACCCACCATGCGAATTCATCATCCTGAACAGAAAATGATTCAGTGATAAAAGATACATAATTCGCAACCGAAACATTCAAATTATTATTAACATTCGAATTTAAATTCGAACTAATAATCTTTTCGGCCAACTGTGAATTATTTGGACCACAAATGTTTCCATCATTTCCATTTATTGTTGAGTCCATATTAATGGTACTCAATTCACATCCTAAAGGCATGAAATTATGCTCAAAATTCTTGTCAGTTTTGACATATACATCACGATCCAATTTCATATTTTTATTTAAGCTCGAATCCCAAGTCATGGATTCTACAAACATGGAAGAATTTAAATTGTCCAATCCATTGTCATCACTCAGGCCATAAGTGTTATTTAGTTTAGAACTACATTCATGGCCCATCTGTTTTTCAACAAAACCATCGCATCCCAATACCTTGTCCCAACTATTCAATGAATTTGTTGTATTGTGATTTGGGCCCAAAAGTGGGCCAAATGTATTAGCTGTCGACACTTTTAAAAGTGTAGGAAAGTTTTGTTTTACTTTTCCACAATCTGTTTGTGGAATAAATTCACTAAATTTTGAACCACTAAAATTATTGTCATTTAAAATTTTGAGATCAGGCATATTATTTGTATAAACAGTGTGTGAACATGGAGCCTTTTCTAGGACCAAACAATCACTACTCGAATTTAGATAATAGTTTGAACACATACCTGTTTGTGTTGGTGGATCCTTGGACCCATTTGGACCCGCTCCACTCGAGCCTTTGTTGTTTCCCGTAAGCTTCACCCGACAATCCTTTTTGAAGTGTCCCACTTTGTGACACCTCCAACATGTCTTTTTGGCTTTCTTGTTTGAATTTTTATCACCATGATCAAACTTGCGTTTTTTGCCTTTAAACTTGTTATGATTACCCGATTTCCCATCATGCTCCACCATGTTAATTGAAGATTGACCAACCACACTTTTGCCCTTATTTTTACCAACTTCTTGAACCCGAAGAGATTCTTCGATTCGAATGTAGCTTCCCAATTGAACCAAAGTCAATTCTTCCTTTTGATGTTTAAGGGTGTGTTTAAAATCTTTCCATGATGGAGGGAGTTTATCAATGATGCTTGAAACAGAAATTGACTCATCCATATACAAATTGTGTTGAGTATATTGACCCAATATGTGCAATAATTCATTATATTGCTCCATAACCGGTCTATCATCAACCATTTTGTAGGAATTAAAATTACTTACCAGAAATTTTTTGCTAGATGCATCCTCTGCCATATATTTGGATTCAAGAGAATCCCAGAGATCTTTGGCAGACACTGCATTCTGGTACAGATCAAATAACCCATCACACATTCCATTCAATATATGCCCTCTGCATATATAATCATCATTTTCCCACTTCGACCTTTTCCTCTGTTGATCAAGGGGTTCGTTCTCCCCCCCCCCCCTTCTTCAGGCATCGGTGTACTCAGAACGTACACAACTTTTAGTGTGGTTAACAAGAAATGCATCTTCTTCCTCCAGCGCCTAAAATCCTGCCCTTCAAATTTCTCCAACTTTGCGAATTTGCTTGTCATGTCGCTTGCAGATTCACCAGTCATGTTGAAATAGTTCGTTCTTTGTTGGTTGGATTGATCAAGAGCACAGTGAATCAAATGAAATTGCTTGGATTGAATTGAGAGTCGTATGAGAACTATCAGAACGAACTATTTGATCGGTATACTCAAAAGTTCGAACGGATTAAACTCAATTCGTAACAAGAACAGGATTGTATCTTTGAGATGTGAAAAATACCGTATGCAGAGGAAGTTGAATAAGCCGTTTATTCTATGTTTTATTTTCTTTCGAAAATCATGTGTCAATCCCAAAAAAATCGGATCAGTTACATTCCTCCAAAATAATTGACATGTTATTTATTTTAATTGATATATGATATATGTTCTCAAATATTTGATACACCTTTGATTAATTTAAATATATATCCACTGATTTGAAGGACAGGTGTAGGCAAAGCCTAAACTCACATTTGCATGTATCTGAATACATATATTACCACTAATATATATATTATATATTAATAGCAATATATTACCATCAAATATTTGATAAACCTTAAACATTACCACTAATATATATATCATATATTAATAGCAATATATTACCATCAAATATTTGATAAACCTTAAACACATATATACCATTAACATATCAATTAATAAAGCTAGTTCATTGAATATTTCGACTAGATCCAATTGATCAGGCTCATTTAATAGAGATATTTGTTCTAAATCCGGTTACACACACTAGCTCGTTATAACAACCAAGTCCGCCATTCCTGCATCACCTAACTCGATTAATATATAACGAGCATGCCTATTCAACAAGTTAATCCAATACCACTACAAATGTTGATACCACTACAAATGTGTGTAACCGGATTTAATCGAACTAGTAGGTTCTCTAGGTTTGGAGTTTCATTAGTCGGACGAGGAGTAGGTTTTCTTTTTTCTTTTTAAATTGTAGCTTACATATTTCTAGTATGTTAAATTGAACTAGTATGTTTTAATTTTAATTAAATTTATAATTTTAGTGTTTTATTGTTAATTTTTATTTTAAAATAAAAAATTAAAAAGATTTGTGAGTGATGGAATTCTATCACTAGTGATTACCACCGCCACTACAAAATGCTTGTGAGTGATAGAAAATTGGGTGATGACATGACAGGAGTTGATTGGATATTGTGAGTGATAGAATTTTATCACTAGTGACCACCCCCACTCCCCTAACCGTTTTAGAAAATTGGTTTTTGAGATTGTGCAAAATAAGGTATAACTAAAGTACCATATTTTGCTAATTTTATTACCCTTCATTTAGCAGACGTTATTGTGAATTTGTTTTACTTGTTATCAAGGAGTGACATGGTGAAAGAAGGTATATGTGTTGTACAATTTCTTCTATGTAAGAAAGATTGCAGTTCATACTATCATTCACACTCT
This sequence comes from Helianthus tuberosus, assembly GCA_030545235.1. Taxonomy (NCBI): domain Eukaryota; kingdom Viridiplantae; phylum Streptophyta; class Magnoliopsida; order Asterales; family Asteraceae; genus Helianthus; species Helianthus tuberosus. Next base: position 153,862,829 of record CM060430.1, read on the forward strand.
ATTGTGTTTTCATACCAGCATCTGTGTCGATACCGAAATTCATAATTCTAAGGTGGGTACAACATATATCTTAACCATTATCACACTTCTAAATGTAGTTGGAACAGCCATGTTTTTTGTTCTCTATTCATTCGTAGCTAGTCTATTTACTAGGAAATAAATCAATGTTATAACATTATATTTTTTTATGTTGGTCTTTCTACTTGGTGGTATTTTGGGTTCTTTTTTAGTGTTGCATTGTTATAGGTTAAAGCGTTGTTGTTGTTTTTAATTTTTTTTTTTTTCATTTTTTTGCAACGGTGGATTCACATCACTCATGCTAAAATGTAGGTCTTTTTATTTGATGGTGTTTTGGATTCACATCATTCATAGGATTTTACGTTATATCTTCTTCATGTATAATTTCTTTGTAATATTTTAGTTTTGAATAACAAAAGATCGCGCTTTTCAATTAGCCGTTTATGACGAATTTGATGCTAGTGACACAATTGCGACATTTGAGCGTCTTGTTACCATCTTTACAAAGTGATAACAACCTCTCTCACTGCATCAAATAGATTGGCGAAAAAATTATTTTGCCATTTTTAAACATGTCTAATTGTTGCTATTTTTTATTTGCAACACTGGAATTTACGTCACTAATTACCTCACCGCCTTATAATTATATATATCATTCGCAACCTCAAGATGGGTCAGCTTCTTGAGGCTGCGAACGAGTAGGTTTCCAGATATGCAAGGAATACGTTGCATACATTATCTGGAAGGCAAGACATGCGGTTGTTTTTAACAAGGCAAGTATGTAATGGTTCTGTTTGGAAGCGTTCCGGTGGATTAAAAGTAGGTCAAATCATAAGAGTTTAAGCTGGGATATGTGGTTATCTTCCCCTTTATCTTGCATGTAATGATTCTGTTTGTTTTGTTCGTTTTGATTTTGTTGTATGTATGCTTGGATGGTCCTAGTATCTTGCTTAGGTCATGAGGGCCTTTTTTGAGTTTTTAAAAAGGTTGCTTGCCTTTATATATATATATATATAGGGAGAGGATCATGAGAAAACTACATATATATATATGAGAAAACTAACTAAAAACCACTAAAAAGGGGGGGGGGGGGATTTTTAATGAAGGAGGGGGGACTTTTAATGAAGGAGGGGTAAAATTGGAAAAAAAAAATATATAACTTTTCAAACATTTCCCATTTCTCTATACGTTATCATTTTAAAACAAAAATGGCACCATAAGATCACAAATTTTTGTATCTTTCATTCAAGTATATTCGAGCATATTTTTTATGAAATAAAAAAAGATTTATGGTGTCGTCTTGTTTTCAATACTATTATTATAGTAATGCACATATGCAATATAACATGTACTACAATGTGCATTCCATGCTTAAAATTAGTTTTTTGAGTCTAGTTTAGCTTTTAGGGTTAGTTTTTTTAGAGGTTTAGGATTTGGATTAGGTTTTTGGGTGTGGGGGGGAGGGGGGTTTAGGTTTTTGGGGGGTGGGGGGTTTAGGTTTTTTTCGGGTTTATGTTTAGGGTTTAGTTTTAGGTTTTCGGGAGGGTGGGGGGTTTAGGTTTTTGGGGGGGGGTGGGGGTGGGGGGGGGGGGTTTAGGTTTTTGGGGGGTGTCGGTGGGGGGTGGGTTAAGTGGTTTAGGCTTTCCGTATTAGTGCATATGTGTAGTACAACAAAAAAAAAAAAAAAAATTTGAAATTTTTTTTCTATATATAAAAAGTAGCGATTTTTCTATAAAAAATTGTAAAAAAAAAAACAAATTTGGTATGTTTTTTAGGTTTTTATAGGCTTTTTTAGTTAGTTTTTTGGTTTTCTCATTTAAACTAGTTTTCTCATGATCCATCCCCTATATATATATATATATATATATATATATATATATAGGGGAAGGATCCACTAAAAAGTGGATTTTGCCTAAGTAGCCTAAGAAGGATTGTGGTGATGACATGTGGCACTCCTAATAAGTAGGAATGAAGAGCATTTTGATCCTTATAAATAGGAGTGAAAATAACATGTGGCACCACTTTTATTTTTTAAAAATACAAAAAAAAAATCTAGTACAAAAAAATCTAGCACAAAAAATCTAGTACAAAAAAATCTAGCACAAAAAATGTAGTACAAAAAAATATAGCACAAAAAAATCTAGTACAAAAAAATATAGCACGAAAAAATTCAGCAAAAAATGTAGTACAAAAAATCCAGCACAAAAAATTGAGAAAAAAAATTTTGGACAAAAAAATTCAGCACAAAAAATTTAGTACAAAAATATAGTACAAAAATCCAGCACAAAAAAATGTTATATAACATCGAAATACAACACATTTTAATGAGTTTTTTTAGTCTTCATATTTTATATAGCAATATGGTTCTCAAATTAAAGATAATAAGACGCTCGATTTTACGGTGAAATTTTTATGAAAAAATAATGTCGTATAAAAAAGTTATGAACGTTTAAAAAATGGGGGTGGAATATGCATGTGCCTTGCATGTGGAGAGAGAAAGTCTATAAAATAGGATTTTCCTAAGATACCCTTCCACTCCTCCTTTCTCCTACACTTGCATCTTAACCATTGATTTGAAAAATGGATGGATAAGATTCCTTCTCATCCTACTTAGGCAAAATAAACTTTTTATTTGATCTTACCCCTATATATATATATATATACACATATACAGGGTGAGGTTCTAGAGTGAACACTAGTGTATTTGCGAACTGAGTGAACAAATCCTGGCCATTGATCTACACACGTGTATGGCAAGGATCTTATCATCAAATCGTAAAATACACTAGTGTATTTCAACATCAAATCCTGGTCATTGATCTACACACGTGTATGGCCAGGATTAGTTCACTCAGTTTTCGCAAGCTACACTAGTTTCACTCTTAAACCTATTACATACATAACAATTCTTAAAAATAATATTACCCATGCTTAAACGTATAACGCCCGAAATATTGCTAAATGTCATATATTGCGTCACTCAACGTGAAAACACAATCACTTTTACGCCACTTGACCCATATTGCTAAATGTGTTGTAATGATTGTTTTCCTCGTTATTGAAATTTTTGTGACGATTAATTAATAATTTGAAACGAAAAACAATTAGGGTATGTTTGGTACGGGGTAATGGAATGGACGAAGGAATGGAATGAACGAGGTAATGGAATGGACGAGGGAATGCAATGGATCATTATCATTCCATGTCTTGTTTGGTTACCATGTGTGAATGGAATGAATTATTCTTGTATATTGTTCGGTAGGCAAGAAAAATGAAGTAATAAAATCAGCGGTGAGTGGTGGTAGTCGGTGGTAGTGATTGTGGGTGGTTATAGGTGGCGGTGGTGGGTGTCGGCGGCGGCGATGGGTGGTGGTGGCGGCGGCGAGTGGCGGTGCGGCGGTGACGACGAGTGGTGGTGGCGGCAAGGTGGCCGTTGGTGGTGGGTGGCGGGTGGCAGCAGAGGTGGCGGTGGGCGGCATCGGCGGTTGTTGGTGGTGGTGGTGGTGGCGTCGACGATGGTGGTGGGCGGAGGTGTAATGGAATGGATGATTACGAGGGAATCAAGAAAAGGGTGTTTGGTTGGTCAATGGAATGGAATCACTCATTCCAAAAGGCATTCCATTCCCTCAAAATCATTCATTCCACCCCCCATGTTTTTTTTCCATTCCATCCCCTCTTGCACCATTATTCAACAACACCAAAACCCACCACCTTCGTCACAACCCACCACCACCCACCACCGACGCCATCGCCGCCACCCGCCACCACCTCACCCAGACAGCCACCGTTGCCGCCGCCACCCACTCGCCACCGTTATCAGCACAGTCGCGACCAACCGCCAACGCCACTCGTTGCCTCCGCCCACCACCATCGTCGACGCCACCACCACCGCCACCAACAACCGCCGATGCCGCCCACCGCCCACCGCCACCTCTGCTGCCACCCGCCACCCACCACCAACGGCCACCTTGCCGCCACCACCACTCGTCGTCACCGCCGCACCGCCACTCGCCGCCGCCACCACCACCCATCGCCGCCGCCGACACCCACCACCGCCACCTATAACCACCCACAATCACTACCACCGACTACCACCACTCACCGCTGATTTTATTACTTCATTTTTCTTGCCTACCGAACAATATACAAGAATAATTCATTCCATTCACACATGGTAACCAAACAAGACATGGAATGGTAATGATCCATTGCATTCCCTCGTCCATTCCATTACCTCGTTCATTCCATTCCTTCGTCCATTCCATTACCCCGTACCAAACATACCCTAACTGTTCTCCTAAACACATTTATAATCTCATGACTTTTCCCTTATAAATGGCATTATGCTATGAGATTTTGTAACTTAATTGGAATCCCGTGACTACCACCATGTGGGATCGTTGTGAACACTGAACAAAGTAGATTTTATCAGTGACTAAATCATTAGTTTCTCGCTGTTGTATCCTTCACATCCACTCATCTATATGGTCCATCTATTTATCCTCTGATTGTTTATCACTCGTCTTTTTTCATCTATGTGGTCCATCTATTTATCCTCTGATTGTTTATCACTCAAGTCTTTTTTTTTTCAACAGCCAACTAATCACTAGATAAGCAACATGAGATGCCATCAATCGAGCAAATGCATCCCCTCCATAATAGTCAGAATTGGATGCATACCTGAGCCACCAAACCATCAATTCCGGGGAAAACCTGCCTGCCCGAAGGCCTACTGCGGTAAAACCCGGTTCGGCTCGGCATGGCCGGCCCTGAGGGTGGGCAGGGAGGACCACCGGCAGGGACCGATATTTCGAAATGCACGTTTAAAAAAATGATACGTATATGCAAAAAAAATTAATAGGGTATTATCTTATAATACAAAAACCAACTTGGGGTGTGTTTAAACATCGCGTCCCACCTTGATGATTTACGGAAACTTGGGGTATCTTAGGCTAATTTAATAGTTGTGTCTCTTCATATTACACCCTTAAATAATACCTTAAATAATACTCTTGCATTAATAAACACATATCATATATCCAAACCAATAACCAACTGGCTAGCCCAGTTGGCCAGCAACAATGATGGGTTGGATTGGGGCTGAAAGGTCACCGGTTCGATCCTGAGGAGCGCCCGAGTTTTCTATTACAGTGCATTTACTCTGGAGAGTGTCAGCTCTTGCGGAGGGTGCAACTCCTGTCAAGTGGCAGGCGGCTGGAAATTTTCTCGGGGGACGCCAAGCCAAACTCTAATGCACCAAGCGTGGGCCCGGTTAAGACAACATAGTCTTGGTTGCGGGAGTGGGGCGATGGTAGCTACCGATTTATAGGTAGTAGCGGCCTTGCCGTCTGTTGTGAAAGTCGCCGTTCAAAAAAAAAATATATCCAAACCAACATGCTCTAATATACACACTCTTTTAATAAATTATTATATTATTTAATGATGGTTGCCTTCTTAAAATGAAAGGGTGTGATTTTAATTTAATCCCATATAAAATACCTATTTCTTTGAAACGTTGTATCCTTTTGTTAAAAGGTTTTATGAGTTTAAGTTGTACAGGGGCACGTTGGTTCAAAGCGTTGTTATATAATGGCCACCACTCAAACTTTAATCGACGTGTCTTCTCGCATGTCATTTGCCACCTTTTTACTAACGTGTCTGTATATATGATAACTGAAATGATTGTCTATCACAAAAATCAAACCCTTTTGGCTGGTAATTGTGCATGTTCACATCACGTTTGACGCTGGTTCGATTTCCTTTCGAAATGTTTCTTTTCTCATTTTTACCCTTTCATTTTCTGTTAGTAAAACTGTATGTTATAAACAAATTCTGAATCACCCCTTTCCAAGATCTCCAAATCCCTTTCTTCATCTATCATCTTTCAAATTCCATTCATTAATCCAAAACAAACCCGTGAGTTACCATTGGATAAACTTTCTCATTTGAGTCATATGATCATTCTTCCATCCTCCATGCCCATTAATATAATATATAACCCATAATTTTTATCATTTTATTTTATTAACACATTGAATAATTTGTTATTTGCAAGTGTAAATACAGAGGTTTTCTGTGTTTGATTGTAAGAACAACACATGTTTTCTATGTTTAATTGTAAGAACATGAGTTTAATTGATTCGACTCCTGTTCACATCGTTTGCTGCTTTTTTTCCTTCCTTTATTTTCACCAAACCAGCATGTCATTAAATTACGCCTCTAATAATTCATAAGGGGTTTGAGATGGTTTAAAAAATTACATCATCACAACCATCGTTGCCGTTTTTATTTGAGTCCTTTTCTTCCACCAGGGGCGTCACAAAGTCACAAAAAATTCACACCCCAAGTGGATTTAATTTTTTTTTACAGCAATTGGTGGTGATCCCAATCCCTTTGATGAAGTCAATCCCTTTGCTATAAGTTATATTTTTTCTTTGTTAGTTAAATTAATATCTGTACATTTCATTAAACTCGGGACATTATTTTTTTAGTTATTTTTTCCTTTGTTTAGTTATTTGTTTCCTTTGTGTAAGTTGTTTTTATCCTTTGTTGTTAAAAAATTATATCTGTCCATTATTTTTTTTCCTAAATAAATTTGTCCATTATCTTTTTTTTTTGTTTTATTTGGTAAAATAAGTTATTGTTCATCAAAATTTGAAATATTACATGGGTTCGTAATTTGGACAAATGCAGAACTTATTTAGATAACTTAATACGTAACGCGGTTTTGGTATTGGTTTAGTTTGGCATGACATTGACACTCGGTATAGCGACCAATAAAAATATGCTCGACACGATATCGACACATGTTTACATCGATTAAAAACACAAAAAAATTACATCGGTCCGCGGGATTATATATCAATTCTACAAATTATATGTGTTTAAAGTTAATAGAAAACAATAATAAAATATGAATAATGTCTTTTTATAATGTATTGTTTGTGTAGAAATTCTTAAATTTATGCAAGGTTTAAAATTGGATAATTTAAGATTTACAAACCTTACTGTGCATACCCACAATAAATGGACAGAATTTTCGTTTGGACAACTTGGGAATAATCAAAATTGGATAAAATCAACGTTCCGCTGCAACGTGCGGGTTGACGTTTCAATTGTTCGGGTCTTTATCTCGATTTCTATATTGTTGTGTTCATCGATCCTAATTAAATCGATCACATTGATATTTTTGAAGAAATACAGAGAAGAAAAAACGATCACAGGGCGCGTCAATTCGACTATCGTTCAAATCAATGGAAGAAGCACGCTAAGCGAATTCGTAGTCCGCAAATTTTGAAGGAAAACCGAAGAACAAAAAGGAAGGAACCAAGCCTTTGGTATGTTATTAAAATCGGTTTGTGTTTGTTGTAATCGAGGAATTGCATATTGCATTTAGCAGAGGAACAAGACATAAACAAACAAGCCCCAGTGGCGAAACTGAAAAAAATGAAATAATGTAGACGGTGATTATTGGGTAGCGCTGATTGAGATCACCAGCGGTGCAAGCAAGGTCAAGAATGACCGGAACCTTTTGAAAAAAAAGTCACTGATAGTGTGGGAAGATTAAACTTGGCATCAAACCATTATAACCTCGCACTCACACTTAACATCCCGCCATAACACTCGAGTAACGTCAACTCGTACTCATACAAACACCAACACATGTCCACTTACAAAGTTGTTTTTATAGTTTAGATTAGTTAGTAGCATATTGGCATTAGGTTTAGACCTTTAGTGAGCCCAATACCCAATTTCGTTAATACCTAAGGGCACGTTTTTTCGAGCTCGAACAGTGTACACGAATTCTGAGGGCCTGCCCTGCGGCTCGGTTTCGAACTGGCGACCTTCTAAGAGGCCTAGTTCTAAATTTCATTGTCACCACTAATGTCTTTCAAAGTGATGCTGGTGTGAGTTGAACTTGGGACCTTGAAGGGGTATGGTCCCAAAAATGCCGCGCAAACCATTTCTGGTCGCGCTTTGGACCATACTCCTTAATCACTTTGGTGATCAATCAACGGATCCCGCGCGGGATGCTTAGGCAAAGCATGATCTTGCGCGAGGTCTAAGGAAGAGATGACATCAACTTCTATACTTGGCATTCTGAATAAGAGCCTTCACCTCCTGCAACCCCCCGCGCGGGATATTAACGTGCTCAGCAAGAGTCGCGCAAGAGCCAAAGAGCAAGGTCACTTCAGAAGGTACTTAAGGTACAAGTGGCAGAAGGGCAAGCCAATCAGCGTCCTCCAGGCTGTACTACATCGTGCTCCACGATCGTCTGACGTGCATGAGACATAAAGTACACAAGGACGCATAGGTGGCACCAATCAGGGGGCGGAGACACCTGCCCCATTATCTCCACTTACCTGCTGATGGCAGAGGGACAACAAGGCCGGCAACTGAGACACGTGGCTCCAATCAAGGTGCGCCAGCACCAGAGATCTTCTAGAAGGCACTAACGGTCGACACCAATGAGACAGAGAGCATATCCACCAAGTTGTCGCCTTTCGGCCCAAGGCCCATCAGCCCATCTCCTCTTACACCTCTCCGGCTATAAATAGAGACCTTCAAGCACAGGTTAAACATTCTATTCCATCTACTCTCACTCTTAACACACAATTATCTCCTCAAAGCAGATACTTATTCTCACGCCTGAGCCTGGTTAAGAGGGAAACCCCACATATTCCCCTCTTAACGAGCTAACGGTGTTCTGTTTTGCAGGATTATCTAGCCAAATCGGAGCTCAGAAAGTTTAGAGAAGATTAACCATTATGAAAGGAACATAAACCAAACTAATTAATCTTAAAATTAGTTCAGTGTTTCTTCAGACCTCAAAGAGAGAAATCAAGTGACTAAGACCAAGTGTAGCGGGAGGTGAAGATAATGACCCAAGGCATTATCATCCATGTGGCGTTTCAGTCAGCAATGGGGTATTATGGTGCATTTGTTTAAAATGGGTTTAGTGGTGTATTACTCAATAATGCCCAATCCAATGATGCTTTTGCATTCAATTATAGGGCATTTGTTTAAAACAGGTCAAGAATTCTCCACCCGGCGTTTAAAATGGAACGCCCCATCCCAATTTTGCAACAAAAAACGCCTCGGGGTCTGTGGTAGGACGTTTTTTTGGGAAAAAACCGTAAAAAAAAAACAAAATACCGATATCTAACCACTAGACCAACTTGTCAGGACATAACTCGTCTAATCACATTCTATTCATGCTCTGTTCTTTTGTTTTAACTTTTTCTTTACGTTTTTTAATTTAATAAACAACTTTAATTTTCTTTTATAATTTTCTGTATTCAGTATCTTATGTAAGTTCAAAATTATATCATAATCATTTTTTTTTTATTTTTGCTTAGCTATGTTTCAACATTAATAATAATTTGAGTTAGACACAAATGGCACCTGTGGTTTAGTCTAGTTAACACCTTTAGGTCAAAGTTTCAAAAGTTGCAAGTTTGGGTTATATGGTTTCGGTTGTACAATAATAAAAAAAAACGAAAACATAAAAATTTTTACATAAAATAATATTATTTTCACTGTTCACGTGTTAGCCTTTTGTTTATGTACTAGTGGGTTATACCCGTGCTTCACGATGACGAGCCAATTTTTAACAAAAAATATATATAAACAAAAACGTAATAGAAAGGATCGGAGGAGAAAAACATAAAAAAAAATTTAGGGGTAACTTTGTAGAATTGTAACCAAGTTTTAAAAGTGTTCTAATTAGGTCACTCAAGTTTCCAAAGTGTCCTAATCAGGTCACTCAACATTTATTTTTCATTAAAGTTAAGGATTTTTTTCATCCAGTTCATAAGACTGTGGGGTATGGGGGCCGGCCTTGGCCCGGCGAGGCCCGGCGGCGCACCCCCACACCGCCCCCCTATGCTTTGTCCCGGCTTATCCGTCGCCCCAAGGACGGAAGCGACGTGCCTCTCCTCCACACACATAACTATACATACATACACACACACACACACATATATATATATATATATATTCTGCTGTTTAACTTGATTTCCAAATAATCAATCATACCATGATGATAGAATTGAATTATTTGTTCATCTGTCAATTTTGTAGGATGGTGTACTTGAAGCAACAGAAGACCAATTCCATATCCAGCTTCATTTGTTCTTTCTACCACTGTGAATCCTTGTTGTTCACTGTCAAATCTAAATGCCATGTCTACCAACTGTTGTTGCAAATTGTATAGAATTAGAGGAAATTCTGCACATACTTTTTGTGAAACAAGATTCTCAAATTCTGGGAACCTTTCTGTAACTGGTTTTAAACATTGCCACCATGGTGTGTCTAAAATCCTTGTTCTAAAGGATTCAAAAGTTCTGTGTATAACTGTTTTGTCTTCATTTTTCTCGAGCCTCTGTAATAACTGTGTATTTTTTGCTTCGAGCATCGCTATTTTTTGTTTTAACAAATTATTCTCAATTTTTATTTGTATGCCCTGTGTATCTTTCGCCTTGTCTTCTAGCTGTGCTTTTAATGTTAAAATAAGTTCTTGCTGAGCCTTTATATACTGTTCAGGATCTGTTTTGGCTATATCAGAAAAAACTTTTAACCTCTTCAGGTTCTATGTAGAAATTTTGTATACCAAAACTATCTCTTGCTACTTGAAGAGCTTCAGCAAAACTTGTATAACCTTTCCAAAATGATCCCCTTTGACAATTTATATGTTTTACCACTGTTTCCCATTTATTAAAAATACCAATTTTTGTACCTCTAAATATAACATAATGAGTGTAATTTGGTTTTGTTTTAAACTGTCTTTCAGGTGTTTTTGAACTTTGTTCCTGAAAGTAAATGCTTAAAGCATTTAAAACCTGTACTTTAAATGTTGAAGCTTGTGGCATGGTTTGAATATGCCATAAGTTATCTAGTAAACATTGCTGTTTATCTGTAAGTTTCATTCCCATAATAGGACGAAACTTTTTATCAACTTCATTGCATATCTGTAAGGCATATGTTCCAAATTCAATCACCGGCTTGGGTGAAAAATTGGTGTGCAAAGGTCGTTTGCCAGCTGCCTTTGGTTGCTGTTGTTTATAAAACTGTCCCATCATTATTTGTGGTAACGAGGTGTGAAAAGAACTGTATATTCTTTCTGTTGAATGTAGATATGACTGTTGAATTTTTCTTCATCCGAAGAAGAATTCCCCTGCTTTGGATGTATAAGCTTTAATTTTTCCTTATCTTGTTTCCTGTCCATCTGAAACAAACCATTTGTTTATATTTCGAGATAACATATCAGCTATCCCATTATTTTTTCCTTTAATGTGTTCAAAGTTTATAAAATACCCATTTCCTTGTATAATGTTTTGTAAATTAACCCATCTGGTTCTATTTACTTTTTTACTTTGGTCATTTTTCACAAATTTAACTATTGCTTCACAATCAGTTCTTACTGTAAATTCTTTATTAAGAAAGATTTTAAAATTTTCTAATGCATATATTAGTGTCTGTATCTCAAAATCAATTGTAGTCCAATTTGTTTTATTTTGAAAATTACCACTTGCATAAGCGCAAATTTTCTCTTCTTCCTTGAGACTGTATTTGTTTGGTTTACATAGAAGGACTGCTCCCCATCCTTCTTTGCATCCATCTGTTTCAATAATTATATAATCTGTAACTAATGGCAACTCTAATGGTTTAATGTTTTTTACTGTTTTTTTAATTTCTTTAACTAATTTAATATCTTCTTGATTAAAATACCTTTGACCATTTTTAGTGGTTTTTCCATAAAAAGGTCCAACTAGTTTTGACAAATTTAGAATAAATTTTCTAGCATAGTTTACCAGACCCAAAAAGGATTGTGTTTGTTTTAGGTTTTCAAATTTTTCTGGAAAACTTAGAATTTTTGTAGAAATATGTGGTTGCAATTCTATTTTTCCATTTCCAATTTCTAACCCTAAAAAATAAAATTTTCTTTTAAAAAGTTCCATTTTTCTTTTTGAAACAACTATACCATTTTTCTTTATTTCTCCAAAGACCTGTTGTAAGTGTTTCTCATGTTCCTGCACTGTATTGCTTGCAACTAGAATGTCATCAATATATACTAAGCAAAAATCAAATTTTAAAAATATATTGTCCATAAATCTTTGAAAAATTGAAGGTGCATTTTTTAGTCCAAAACTAAGGACATTCCATTCATATTGCCCTTCAGAGCATGTAAAAGTTGTCCATTGTTTAAAGTTTTCTTCTAATTTTAACTGTTTATATCCTGATTTTAAATCAAATTTTGAAAATACTTTTTTATTTTGTATAAGATTTAGCAAACTATCTTTATTAGGAATATTATACCCATCATCTATTGTATTATCATTTAATCTTTTATAGTTATAGACTATCCTAGTTTTTCCTCTTTTTATTTCACTATGATTTCTTACTAAAAAGGCTGTAGATCTATGAGGACTTTCTGATTTTCTAATTAATCCTTGATTTACCATTTCATGGATTTGTTTTTTGAATTCCTCTTTATCTAATGGGCTATATTCTATATTAGCTGTTCTGATTATTATATCAGGATTTTTTAATTTAAATTTACAAATATATCTTACATTTGATTTTGTTATATCTTCTCCAATATATCATATTTTTTCTAAATGTAATATCATAGGATGATTCACACTTTTTGTAATATCTTGCCCTTTCTCTATTTCATTACTTAAAAAATCTATTAAAAGTTTTAATGACTCATTTTCTATAAACTTTTTTCTGTTCTGTGTTTTTAAGAAATCTAAATTCCCTTTATCCCCTCTTTTTTGAACAATTTGTATTCATATATCTAAGGGTTGGTATTGTATATAATTGTTTACTTAGTGTTATAAAATTTCTTGTAATTGTTACTGCACCATTTAATCCTAATATGAAATTTAATCCTATTAAAAAATCTTTTGATTTTATATTTGGTGGATTAATATTTATTTGTGGCATATCATATTTTATACTGTAATTGTTTGCAAAGTCTAAGAATTATATTCCTATTGGTTCTAAGCAATGTGTAATGTTTATTAATCTGTCTTCTACTGTTCTTGTACTTAATTCATACGATAATTTTTTATGATATTCTATAGGTGCCAAACTGTATGAGATTAAGCTTTTTGTAGCTCCTGTATCAACTAATGCTGTTAAATCTAGGTATTTATTATTATCTAACCATAAACGACATTGTATATTTATCATGTTTGTTGATCCTTGTGTTTGTATGTAAGTTTGATCATCTGGTTTTTGTAGAGCCATTTTACTTATTTCTTCTGTTTTAATTAATCTCTCAGGTTCTTCTACTTTGTTTTCTAAGTTTTTTTATTTTTAAACTATGTAACTCTATTGTTAATTCTAATTTATCTATCCTTTCATTCTCATTATTTTTGAAAATTGTTTTAACTTTAGATGTTGTAGCTATATCTTTATCATAAATCTCCTTAAGACATTTAAAACAAATTTCTGTAAAACATTTATTGCACTATGACCTTTTTTCTATACTAGGGTAATATCCACAATTGTAGCATCTTATGTGATTATTTCCTTTATTTTGTCTCCAATCATGTTCACAGTTTTCTTCTGTATTCATATATGTATATGTTACTTTTGCTATTAGATTTTCTTCTTCACTGTAAATACTATATATTGATTCATTATTAGATTTATCATCTGTTCCTAGAGCTTCTATTTCATAGTCTTGTAATTGCTCTATTAAATTAGCTATTTCCATATTTTTTCTTTTATTCGGACACTTATTAGCTAAGTGTGTTGTTTCTCCACAAGTATAGCATCTGGATTTTCGTGTTTGTGGTTTTTTAACATATTTATTTGTATTATATTTTTTTCTATAATTTCTATTATATGTTGTGCTTTTTTGTATCTTTTTCTTTTTATCATAAACTCCATATGCTTGTGGTGTATAAATTGTTGTTTTACAGAATGCATAAGCATTTCTTTTTAATTGTTCTTGTAATGCTACTTCTTTACATTTTTCTTCTAGTATACCGAATGTATAAGTTATTCTTGGTCCTATTCCTAGATTTTGTTGTGTACCATAATTTGTTTTCCTTGCTTCATGTATAGATTTTCCTAAATCACCTGGTAGTTTTATAAAGTATATATCACATAGATTATCATCCATTGCTTTTCCTGTTTGTGATAATAGTCTTGTAAAATCTAGTGTGAATTCATTTATGTATTTCATATCTGCTATACTTAATTGTTCTAAATTTCTGATAGCTGTATCCTGTATTAGAGAGTTATTTTTTGCTGGATCAACTCCTAATTTAAGTGTTCTAATTTGTGATGTAAAATTATAAGGATTATCCCCTAATGCTTCAAGATTATTTATTTCTTCTGGATTTTGTGTTTTCTTACTTTGCCATATTCCTAATGCTATTGGTCCTAATGTAGTTTCTAAATATGAAAACATATCCATGTTGTCTTTTTTATTTGTTTCCCATAATCTTACTACATTTTGTTCCCATGTTAAAACTTCATCTATCAATAACTGTGGTTTTTGTTGTTCTAACAATAACATATTTCCACTGTATATTTGTCCTATGGGCAATCTTCTTTCTTTTCCTATAGAATTAGATTATTGTTGATAATTAATTGTTGGTTGTGTCCATGGTTCTCTGTCATGACTTTCGTGTGTACCACTATATTCTCCTTCCCATTCTATTTTTTGTCTTTTTAAGGGATTATACATTTGTGTATCCATAAAATTTTATTCTTGTTTGTAAAAATATGATATCATTACTTTTCCATTAATAATATCTTTTACTAATGGTAAATTATAATATTCTTGTATTTTTTTATAACTTTCTTCATAGGTCATTCCTAAGTCTGTTATACATTCTATAATCATGTCATCTACCTCTTCTTGTTTATAATTTGTTCTATTGTTTTATTTGTTTCTTCTACTTTAAAACAATCTATTGATTCTTCTTCATAATCTAATAGTGTATAATCCATTGTTTCTTCTTGTTCAAATTTTAAGAAATTTATATCTATTTCATCTTCCTCATTATCTGTATCATATATAGAAAGTGTTTCTTCTTCATTTTCTATATTCATAAAATGATATTCTTCATTATCATTTTTCTCGGTTTGTTTTTCCTTAAAATCGGTATACCTTAGCTTTTGTTTTCCATCAATTTCTTCATATATATAACTTTTCTTAGGTACCAAAACTGTATTTTCTTTTTTTTTTTGTAAATCTTCTAAATCCCATTCTAATCCTGTTAATTGTTCTGGATCTATTTTTATTGGTTCTATCATTTGTATAGATTTTGATGCAATTGTTTTTACTATCCATTCTATGTTTACTTTGTATTTCATTCCTGAGCTATTACTAGCTTTTCCTAGTACTCCGATACTTACTACTAGGTTATTTTCTTCATATTCTTCGTATCCTTTCGTTTGTAGGGCTATTTTAATATTTTGTAAATCTTTAACATCTTTTAAAATATCTGGTGTACAATAAAATATTGCTATATTTTGACTTAAATCTACCTCCATACCTGAGATTATAGCTTTTTTCATATCTGATTTCCAACTTTTATCAAGTATTAGAGCTAATAGTTTTGTTCCTAGGTTTTTTCTTCCTAAAGCTTTAACTCCTATTACTATTAATCCTGTGTGTACAAAGTTTTTGTTTTGTTTTTTAATTTTTTCAATAGTTTCTGGTGACAAAAGATCTAGGGTTACTGTATTATCTATTACCCTTAAACTTTCTTCTCTACTACTTCTTATTAGAGTTGTGTTTATGTTTAATCTTCCTGTTTGATATAATATTCTTGGATTTAATATGTCTAATTGATGTTGGTTATATAATTCTAAGTTTCTGTCTAAATCTATTTCTTCTTCTAATTGTATTATTTGTCTATTACTATTAGATCATGATCCTCTTCTAATTATTCTATTTAAAAAACTGTCTGATCTTATACTATCATTTATATTACTTGTAGAATTTCTAGCTTCCTGTAGAGTTCTACTTATTCCTAAAAAATTATTGTTATTATTCATTTTCTTGGCTGCCAGTGTGTATATGGGGTAGGTTTTTTTGTCTTTTTTAATTTTTGTAGGGCTTCTGTGATTTTTTCAACTTCTAGGGGTATATTATTTTCAGTATTATTTTTATTTCTTCCTATTTCGTTAATTAATATATTAGACTGATTTTTATATAGTCTAGGTTTTGTGATAATTTTTTAATTTCTGCTGTTAAATTTTCTAATGTTTGTTTATTATTTATAGCTTCTTGTTATAGACTAATACTTAGATTTATAAATAAATCTACTAAAGTGTTTAACTATGAGTTATTTGTATGTAAAGTATGTTCACAAAGGTCTTTAATATTATAAACTACAGTAAAATTATCTGTTATAAAAGGTTTTCGGTGAGCTTTTTCAGAAAGTTCTAAATTTAAAAATTCTAAACGCTTGATTGTTTGAGAAATACCAATGATTAATGAATTCCAACTCTCTTTAGCTTTTATCCCTTATTCCAAGTTTCTCTTAAACATTTTCTCATATTCCAACTATTTAAAGAACAATAATAATATACAAACTAATCGATTAAACGATTTTTTCTATATATTCTTCTTTTAAATTAGCTCGTTGGTATAGACAATACTTTAAACGATATTCATCTATATAATCTAACCAATCTGCTGATTGTAAAGAAAGAATTATTCTATCATATCTTTTTAATCTATTTAAAAGTTGTCTAATATAAAAACGAGTCATAATAGTTATCCCTTTCGTTTAAGATGTTATCAAAGCAACTATCTTTCCCACAATCTTCACCTAAGAGAGTTTTCCAAAAATACTGGCATAACACGCCATAAAAGAAACTTGTCTTAGTCTATTATATATATAGCCCCATCCTCTACCCCCTTGGTCCATCCCCTTTAGGCCCATCCTCACTTCCGGTGACGTGGCGGGTGACGTGGCGGCCCATCCTCCGTCACCATACCTTACAGTCTTAGACTAAACGGTACGGGGGGCGGCCTTGGCCCGGTGCCGCACCCCCACACCACCCCCCTATGCTTTGTCCCGGCTTCTCCGTCACCTCAAGGACCGAAGTGACTTGCCTCTCCTCCACACACATAACTATATATATATATATATATATGGGACCGCTAAAATGAAAACCACATCCAGTTGTAAGAACCGAGAGAACCACTTTCTAGCCATTACATCAAGAAGATGGATGGATGAGATTGAAAGTAACTAAAATTAATAATAAATATATTTTATCTTATTATTTCTTTAATATTTTAATTCAAAAGGCTAGTTTAGTAAAATTACTCTATTTTGTCTTTTTGTCTATATTATTTTTTTATTACTTTTTTTGTTTTATTATATTACTTTTTATTTTTTAAAAATAATTTTTTTATTAAAAACATTTTTAAATTAAGATTTTTTTAACAAGACAATTTTTTTTGCGCGCCGGTTTTTGCACGCCGGTTTTACGCCCGGCTTTTTCACGCATCGTTTTTTAACGGGTCGTTTTTGCACGCCGTTTTTTACGCACGGCTTTTTCAAGCGTCGTTTTTTTTAACGCGTCGTTTTTTACGTCCCGTTTTACCGCAGCGTTTTTTACGTCCCGTTTTTTTCGCGCCGTTTTTATGCGCCACATTCACGCCGCTTGTTTTAGGCGCCGTTTTATCACACGGTTTTTTACGTTTTACAACTTACGTAGAAAAAGTTTTACGTGTTACGTAAAAGTTTTACGTTACGTTTTACGTTAAACTTTTTACGTTAAAAAAATTACGTTTTACGTAAAAAGTTTACGGTTTTAGCGTTTTTTTTAAACTTTTTTACACAAAAACGAACGCACCTAGAAATTGCAACTTGGTAGGTGTCTCAGATAGATTGTTATCATCATCGACTGGGAAAAAAAATAAAAAATCAACAACAAAAATAAAAAACAAATGTTTGGATTCTTGAAAAAAACCGGTTTGGGTCAGATTTTTTCCGATAATCAGAGGCTGAAAAGTGGGGTTGCAAGTTCAAAAATCTACCATCCACCAACCGTGCTGTGCCATCGTCATCAAAATATACGTTTTTTTTGCATCATCACCGCCCGAATCCAAACGGATCAAAACCCACATAGTTCACTGTTCGAAAATCTACCAAAAAGCACCAGCAAAACCCACAGATTCAAAGATTCAAAATCACCAACAAACCCAACAAAAATCACTGTTCGAATCTACCAAAAATCACTGTTCAAAAATTAAAACATTCAAAATCACAAGCAAAACCCAGCTAAAATCAGTGTTTGAAATCTACCAAAATCACTATCCAAACATTCAAACATTTAAAACCACAGATTCAAACATTCAAAATCACTGTTCGGAATCTACCAAAAAGCACCATCAAAACCCAGCAAAACCCACAGATTCAAACATTAAAAATCACAAGCAAAACCCAGCAAAAACTCTTACCAACAAACACATGAACATCATCGGTGAAACCGCCTCCCCTTTTCTGCTCTGATCTCCACAAACGTGAAACCGCCTCCAACACCAGCACCGCCGACCAACCACCTCCCACCACCTTCTTCCGCCATCGACCAACCACCTCCTCTCCACCAATCAAACATCTTTTGGGTTCCTTGGAAGAGATGAGAGATGGGTTGCAGGTCTGAGGGTCGCCGGAGAAACGAGCGGTCACAGTAACATCACCAGCCACCGCCGCTCACACATGAGTGAAACCCCCATGTGCGGCGGTGGCATCCACCGGAGACGGAGAAGGAGGGGGTACAACGGGGAGTAGGTGCGGCTGCAGATTAGGTGGGAGGGGGGATCGGAGAAGATGAATCTGGGGGGGTTATGGTTTGGGTGAATGATGAATCTCTGTTTTTTGAAGAAGAAAGGAGAGAGACAAATGAAAAGGATACAAATGAGAAGTGAAGTGAAGAGAGAAGAGAGAGACAGTTAAGAAGAGGACAGATACATTTCTGGTGGCTTTAATGAAGAGAGAGAGTGAGAGATTAGACATTTGGGGTAAAAGACCAAAACACCTTTTTTAGTTGGCATAATCTGATTGGTTGAAAGTGGTTCTCGCGGTTCTTACAACTGGAGGTGGTTTCCATTTTAGCAGCTCCCTATATATATATTTAGCCCCATCCTCCACCCCATTGGTTCATCCCCTTTAGGCCCATCCTCATTTCCGGTGACTTGGCGGGTGATGTGGCGGCCCATCCTCCGTCACCATACCTTCCAGTCTAAGTAACCTTGGTGATGTGGATTTTTGTTTCTTTTTTCCTTTTTATTTGATGCTAACTTCGAGTGATGACGTGGATTGTAACTTGTTTTTTTAATTTTTAATGTAATTAAAGTGTTTTTATTTTTAATAAATATAATTTCATATATTAAAATAATCCGACCCCAACATCTTATGCTTTATTTTTTTCTTGACACATAGAAAATAGGACATGACTCGATTTGAATGTTAAGTTATCTAATTGGGACAAAAACGATACGAGTAATCTAATTAGAACACTTTTAATACTTTATTACTATTCTGTGACATTATGGTCATAAAGAACTTAAAAGTAAAACGGATAAAGAATGATCATCAAAGTGAAAGGGAAATGAGAAAAAATACATGTTTTCCCTTTTTTTTGGTTTGTTCTTCTCTACGGGTGACTCATCGTTAATCACCAAACTTAAAAGTCTTAAAGTCGCTTAAGCCTTAAAGTCTAAAGTCTTAAAACCCTTTTTCTTTCTTTAACTTTTTGGTGTTCTCGATCTTTTACCCCCGTATGGATCTAGTTCAGCCTGAGCAGTCAAATGAAAAGCCAAGACAAGAATAACAATAATAATAAGAAAAAAAAAAAAACACCATCCTGATATGCATAACGGTATATATCTTGATTCTGGACCATATGATATATATTGTAATCATGCTTAGATATATATTGTAATCATGCTTAGTTTCAACAATAATTGCTTCATTATGGTATTGCTGTTAAACACAAGAGTGTTGTGTTTGGTACTCATGATCAGCTGGTTCGAAATAATATTGAGGTTGATAAACAAAAATGACAGGTTGTTTGGTAATAATTTTGAGTTCAATATAAAGTTCTTATGGGGACGGGGCGCAGGGGCGGATCTACCATGTAGCGGGGGGCAACGCCCGCTACGGCTTGTCGCGGAAAAATTTGGAAAAATTAGTGTAAATTTTGGAAAAATTTGAGGTTTTTTCGATTTCGTTACGGCTTATTCATAAAACGTTACGGCTTGGCGGATTTTCTAGATCCGCCACTGACGGGGCGCCTCATGATGGCATCTCCACCACGCGTGGAACCATCACGCACACCGCCGTCGGTAATCTCCACAACGCGTGGAACATATAACGCGTTGAGATTTTCACGCGTGAAGAAGTTGATGCAATTCAGTTTTTTTTTTTTTTTTTTGAATGATTTTGATAGTATGTGGTGAGTGATGGACATTTCCACTAAAAACCATCACTAGTGACGGAATAATGCTCGATGACATGGCGAAAATTGATTGGAGGTTGTAAGTGGTGAGTGATGAGTGCCCCTCTTAGAGTCGGCGTTACTGAAATGATCGGTAAATAATTATGAATTGAAGTTAGTTGAGACTGATACTAGTAGAAAGCAAAATAACAATTAACAAACACTCGGTCTATAGATCATAGACCCCTTGTCTTATATATTCGCACAAATTTAAAACATGATCATCATATAAATCTCACTAATAGCAAAGTTAAGGTAGGGTAAGATGTAGACAGCCTTAACTCTACTCGTTAGGAATAGAGAGGCTGCTTCCAGTGAGACCCCCGACTCGATAGAAGTTTTGCATCAACCCTTGGACGTAAGACACATAACACTCGACCATTAAGACAAAGGCCAATTAGTGCATGTACTCCATTGTCTTTCGGCTATCAACGCCACCACATGATGCATGATTAACCATCCCCCTCTTTTAACGTTATTTTCACGAAATTAGTAAAATAACGTTAAAATTAGTGCACTTTCACTTTTGCTCTCCGAGCACCATTTCGTGAAAATAATGTTAAAATTAGTGCACTTTCACTTTTGCTCTCCGAGCACCCACACATATATACATTATATGCGCATACCGTCAGCGGGGCTTTTAGAAAAATTTAAAACACACATATATAATCCAGTGAGAACATTAGCTTCCTGAATCTTTTTTTCTGGACGTCTAGAAAAATTTGTAGCTTTGTTTTGTGGAACTATACGATATTTAGCCTAACAATAAAAACTTGTTTTTTTTACGTTGCGCGTTGCGGTGAAACCGGGCAAATAATAATGTAAAAGAAACGTGATTTGAAAATAAAGCATGTTGTTTAGAAAGTTAAACCATTAGAGCGGTTTAGTTTATCATCGAATCATTTTATTATACCAAAAAAATACTTTATTTTGAGTACAACTTCGTTTTTAGCAGAACTTATAACGGAATGTCAGGAAAAAAAATAAGGTTTTTTTGCAAATTTCCCCTTGAAAAACTTTGAAATTCCATATATACCCGAGCCAAAAATTAAATTGCATATTTCTCCTCTATTAACTAGTAAAATTGCAAATTTATCCATTTTGATTTAATTTATTAAAACTAAATTATAGAAAGACATTTTTACCCTTCATTTTACTAAACTTTATAAAATTACATATTTACCCTTTTTTACTAGTTTTTGTCTTTTTTCATTACTTGCATTTTTTCATGATGTTATTTTTTTAAATACTTATATAAAAGGAGTTAAATTTGTTTATATTCATTATCAATGGTGACTGTAATAAAAGTTGGGACTTGGGAGGAAGGTTAGAATGGTAAGGAAGAGTATATGATTTATGTGGACCAACTAAAGAAATCTTGACAGAATAATAACAGTCCCATTTTGACCATTCATTTCATCATCATCACAGTACTACTACTCTTTAAACTATGTACAACCCTACCAATGCAATTTAAACGATGGTACCTTTTTCAACCTAGTTGTGTATACCATTAGACTGAACGGTATGGTGACGGAGGGATGGACGGCGACGGGGGTGGCGGCATGGGGTGACGGAGCGGCACCGAGAAGAAAGAGGGGGGCCCACATGTTTTGCTCTGTCCTGGACGTCGAAATTCCGACGGAGAGGACGATGACTGGACGACAACGGAGGGGGCGGCATGGTGTTCACACCGGTGACGGACCGGGACGGTAGGGGGACGACCCCCATACCGTGTAGCCTTAGAATGGACAAGTAACAAGATGATTGTATAAATTAACAGCATAATTGTATAATAACAACATATCGTACCTTTTTCAACCTAGCTGTGTATACCTTTTTTCAAACTTAAGTTAATACCAACCTGAACTGTCGCCGTAGAAGAAAACCGAAACGCCGACTTGAAGAAACGCTGGCCGTAGAAGAACTGAAGTGTCGCCGTAACGCCGGCCTGAAGAAACCCCAGCCGTAGAAGAACAGAAGTGTCGCCGTAGAAGAAAACCAAAACGCCGTGCATGTGATATAGAATGATAACTATAAACTTGATTTTTCTCTAAGCAAAATCTTTTAATTTTGAGAAGGGTAGTTTTGTCATTTTAATAGAGAAGGGGAAATATGCAATTTTTATTTAGGTTTGCATAAATATACAATTAAAGGTGTTTTTAAGGTGAAATATGCAATTATTCCAAAAAAATAAAGAACAACTACGTGCTTAATTTTTAGAAAAAAAATTATAAATGTAAATTATTAAAGAAATATATAATTAATCGATAAATTAATATATGTTCTAAAAAAAGAATCATTAAAGAAAATGGTAAAAGAATTATATGGTTTGAAAAAAGGAAAAAAAAATTAAAAGTATATTATTAAAAGTAAATATAATAATAAACTATTATAATATATTAAATAGAAAAATTAATTAAAAGTTATATATTATTATAAAAATAAAGTTACTATCTATCGTTTTTAGTTAACAATATATATATATATATATATAGGGGTAGGTTAACGTACAAATGTCCTTATCGTACAATACGTACGCTACAATCTCAGCCGTCCGATCATCTTCCCGCACTGAATTCGCATGTTGTTTTTTTGTAACAATTTCGCATGTTATTTTTTTAACATGCGATTTCATCAAAATTACCACATGCGAAATTGTTACAAAAAAAACAACAGGCTATTTCATCAAAATTATCACATGCGATTTTATTTTATAACATGCGAATTCACTATATTGTACGTAATGTACGTTAAGGAATATTGTACAGTACTCTTCGCCTATATATATATATATAGGATTAGGATCAAGAGTGAACAACTTTTTGAGAGTGAACTGAGTGAACTAATCTTGGCCCTTGATCATTTTTTAGATTAAAATGGTAAGATTGACATTACCCAAGTATATTTAATTAATATCACTTAATTTTCTCATCTCTTAACTATCTTTCTCTCTCTCTCATTTTTAATTATTTCTTTATACATAGATTTTGTTTTGATTTTAACTTGATATTGTTATTTTTATTATCCATAGTATATATAGATATCATAATACATTGTTTTTAACTTTTTATAATTTTCAATAAACATTAAAAAATTTCTCTAAGATTGAAATTGTAATTATTTTTGGGCATTAATATTTTTTTTTTAATATGTGATGAAGTTATTTATTTTTGCATACATGTGATATGTTTCATTTTCATTAATTTCATAATTTTTATATGAATCTACTCGTGTGCATGCCTAATATACTATATGTTGTTAATATACACATATGTAACAATTTCTGACTATAATACATAGATGTATTAAAGACTGTACACATGTGTATAGACTAACAACTGTGTATCTTGTATAAACAGATAGTTAGCGAGACTGTACACATGTGTATAAACTAACAGCTGTGTATATTATATAAACTGATACTAGCGACTAGCGAGACTGTACACATGTGTATACATGTAACACCCGTCTAATTTTACTTGAATTTAATTACAATTCATACCATTTTAGATAAAAGAAATCTAGTTATATCATGGATTTCAAAAGTAAAGTTCAAAAGTAGCAAGAGCTTAGCCAACTAACGACTAAGTCAAAATCATTCAAAAGTTGTTTAACAATTTGTTTACATCCCAGAAACATATTCTATTAAACATCTAATTATTGCAGAAGCTTCAAAAGTCGTGTTCGGTTCTTCGACAATTGCTTGATCACCCTCCGGATAGATTCCAACTTCACCTAATGTCAAACCACATGAAATGTTAGTATTGACAATGTTTAAATGAATATAAACAACTTCTATGGGTCAACAAACAAGAAAATAATTTTTTCTCAGAAGGGGGGGGGGGCGCCGCGTGACGCCAAGGGCCTAGGCGTCATGCCTAGGCCTGTTTTTCACAGACTGTTGTTCTGGCTGTTGCTGTACATTCCCAGCTCAAGGTTTATTCAATTTCCAACATAAAATGGCCATAACTTATGATTCGTAAGTCCGTTTTTAGTGATTCTTTTTCCTATACGTCTGTAATTTCATTACCAACGTGCCTATTTCGATAGTCGTGCCAAAACTTCAACTTATGGACAGAAAGACTATATGTCGTTATGCATTTATTAGACCCATTTCTACTTGACACAATTTACTACCATTTAGCTAGTAAACTTATGATACTTTATACCCAACATCCCGGCTTATCATCACTCGCATTTCTTTACCAATCTCATGGCTTAATGCTCTTGTCATTGCCATCTCCATTTTGACTCTCTAAACCACTAAAATGACAATTTACACAATTATTCGACCCGTTTGGCTCTTCTTATGGAATTCCCCAATATGATGACTACCAAACGATTCTTTGTCACTTTTAGACTAGTAATTCAAGTAACGATCATGGTCGCTACAATCGACACCATATTTATCCTAAATTGAGACTTCGCAAAATTTAACAACAATTCGTTTAATGTAACGGGTCAAGTTACATACCTTCAAAGTAGGCCTTTCAAACGTGATTCGCCACCTGCTTGTCCGCTTGACGCTCCTGCGTCCTTTCCTATAGAGTTCATTTATGATATGTTTAGAACTCTCTTTTAACCATATATCGCATAATACACCGAAACATCATAATTATGCGTTTAAACTTTGAATTTCAGTTTTAAGCTTTCTTTGAGGCATTTTCACGAACACCTTAAAGGCAGATTTTTACATGTTTAAATATCAAGTCTCTAGCTTATCACTTAGACCTAATTTCACATCAATCAACCATTTTACATAATTGTTAGCTTCTATAATTCTGAAGTTACTTCACAATTGTCAATTTACACTAGAACAACACCCAAATTCCTAGTGTTTATCAAATTATACAAAACCCAGTAATCACCTACATTGGTGTTAATATGTTTCACTAAAATTTCACATGATCTCAACTTGTATTTGTCTAGGGTTTGTCCCTAGACTCTATATTGTTCCTAATCCATCATAAAACAGACATGCAACCATAAATATCAGATTTTCCCAATTTCATGAGAATTTCAAGTTGAGAGTTTTCATCAAATTTTACATACCTTGTAATCCTCTTGTGATGAGGATCAGTAATCTATGCTCGATTTTCGTTTTTGATCAGATTTGGACCTTCAATTTTGTGAATTAAGTGATGAACTAGGGCTTGGTGAGGTCTCCTGGTCGCCCCCTGCGTCCCATGTACGACCAGACACACTTTTGTGTGTTTGGTCCTTAATATTTTTTTTATCTAATTAAGTTTCAGATTTTACAAGATAAGCCCCTCCACTTTTGAATAACTTAAAGTTTGGTTGTTTCTAACCCTATTATAAGTTATTTCTAGACTTGTAGCTAACTATGTTAAAACTCCTAGTTAGTAAATTCTTGTTTATTTATACTTTATAATTCTAATATAAAGTTTTATATTTTCGGGGTGTTACAAGTCCACCCCCCTTAAAAAGGGTTTCTTCCCCGAAACCAAAGTACGTACCAAATAATGTAGGGTGGAGACGTTGCATCTCCTCCTCGGACTCCCACGTAGTGTCCGAGCCTTTCCTATGCTCCCACTTGATCTTGACTTGATTGATTTGTTTATTTCGCAAGTGTTTAATCTTCCGATCTAAAATTTCTATGGGCCTTACAATATAATTCAAGCGATCATCCACTTCGATATCTTCGTAGTGTATATAAGTTGTCTCATCCGCTAGACATTTCCGAAGATGTGACACATGAAATGTGCTATGGATCCCGCTTAGTTCCTCCGGTAGTTCAAGGCGGTAAGCTACCTTTCCTACCCGTTCTATGATCGCGAACGGCCCTATAAACCTCGGGCTTAATTTTCCTCTTTTTCTAAACCTGATAACCCCCTTCCATGGAGATACTTTGAGCATAACCTTGTCGCCAACCTGGAATTCGATTGGCCTGTTCCTTTTGTCAGCATACGCCTTTTGTCTATCTTGGGCCGCTTTCAAGTGTGCCCGAACCACATCAATCTTTTCATTAGTGGCTCGTACTATATCTTGGTGGGCGAGTTCACGTGGACCCACTTCACCCCAACATACCGGGGTTCAGCATTTCCTACCATAGAGCATTTCGTACGGTGCCATCTTAATACTAGCATGGTAGCTGTTGTTATATGAAAATTCAACTAATGGTAGGTAAGCATCCCAACTTCCTCCAAAGTCGATTATACACGCCCGTAGCATGTCCTCCAATGTTTGTATTGTTCTTTCACTCTGTCCATCTGTTTGAGGATGGTACGCAGTGCTAATGAACAATTTGGTTCCCATTTGCTCTTGGAAATCTCGCCAGAAATTTGAAGTGAACCGGGTATCCCTAACAGACACGATGGATACTGGTACTCCATGACGTTCTATTATCTCATTAGTGTAAACTTCTGACATCTTTTCTGACGTATAAGTCTCACGAATCGGAATGAAGTGAGCATTTTTCGTCAATCTATCCACCACTACCCATATGGCATCGAAACTGCGGTTTGTCTTTGGTAGTTTGGTTAATAGGTCCATCGTAATATGTTCCCATTTCCAAACCGGAATTTCCAACGGCTGAAGTTTACCGTATGGTTTTTGATGCTCCGCCTTGACTTGTAAACATGTCAAGCATTTTTCCACGTACTTCACCACATCTCTTTTCATTCCGGGCCACCAATAGTTTTGCTTTAAGTCGTTATACATTTTGGTCGCTCCCGGATGGATGGAATAACGGGACTTATGAGCCTCACCGAGTAGAAGCTTTTTAACTCCACATGTGTTAGGAACCCAAATTCTGTTGAAACGTGTTTTCAAACCGTGGTTGCCTACTTCGAGATCTTTAACTTGGCCAACAATCCTTTCCTTTCTCCAGTTTTCCGTCTTTACTGCTTCATCTTGTGCTTCTCGGAATTGCTCAAGTAAGCCCGAGGTTACAATGAGTTGCAATGATCGTACTCGTATCGGGACATAGTCTGTCTTTCTGCTTAGGGCATCCGCCACCACGTTTGCCCTTCCGGGGTGATAGTGTATTTCACAGTCGAAATCTTTCACCGTTTCTAACCATCGCCTTTGTCGCATATTTAACTCCTTCTGATCGAAGAAGTATTTCAAGCTCCTGTGATCGGTGAATATAGTGCACTTTACCCCATATAAGTAGTGCCTCCATATTTTTAATTCAAATACCATCGCAACCAACTCGAGATCGTGCGTGGGGTATTTCTTCTCGTGTATCTTTAATTGCCTCGAGGCATAAGCTATAACTTTGCCCCGTTGCATCAAAACGCATCCGTGTCCCGATAGTGAAGCATCTGAATACCAAGTCTTCGACCCCGTCCGGCAATGTCAGTACCGGAGCTTGAGTTAACTTCTCTTTTAGCGTTTGAAACGCTCTTTCTTGGTCGACACCCCAAATGAACTTTTCTTCCTTCCGGGTTAGCTTTGTTAGCGGTGACGCAATCTTGGAGAAATCTTGAATGAATCTCCTATAGTATCCCGCGAGCCCCAAAAAGCTTCTAATTTCCGAAGGGTTCTTTGGGGGATTCCATTTTGACACGGCCTCGATCTTTGACGGATCCACCAATACTCCGTCTGCACTTATGATGTGGCCCAGAAATTGTACCTCTCGTAACCAAAAGGCACACTTAGAGAATTTCGCATACAACCTTTCTCGTCTAAGCGTCTCTAACACCTCTTGTAAGTGGTGTGCATGTTCAGCTTCGCTTTTCGAATACACCAGAATATCATCGATAAACACGATGACTGACTTATCCAACATTGGCTTGCAAACCCGGTTCATGAGGTCCATGAAAGCCGCGGGTGCATTTGTTAGCCCAAATGACATCACGAGGAATTCGTAATGTCCGTATCTCGTGCGAAAAGCCGTCTTCCGCACATCTTCCTCCTTGACCTTTAGTTGGTGATACCCCGATCTAAGGTCAATTTTTGAAAACCAGTTCGCACCTTGTAATTGGTCGAATAAATCATCTATCCTCGGAAGCGGGTATCGGTTCTTTACCGTGAGTTTGTTTAACTCCCGGTAATCGATACACATATGCATGCTTCCGTCTTTCTTTTTCATGAACAATACTGGTGCGCCCCAAGGAGACACACTCGGCCTTATGAATCCCTTGTCAAGCAGGTCTTAAATCTGGGACATCAACTCTTGTAATTCCGACGGTGCGAGTCGGTACGGTGCCTTTGCTACGGGTTTTGCGCCCGGAATCAATTCGATCCCGAACTCTACTTCCCGTTCAGGCGGTATCCCCGGTAAATCCTCCGGAAACACATCTTCATAGTCTCGTACTACCGGTACATCTTCAATCTTCCGTGATTCTTTCTTGGGCTCATTTGCGTATATCATGAATGCCTTGCATCCTCGCTTCATAAGCTTGTGAGCTTTCAACATTGAGCATACTATGGGGTTGCCTCCTTTTTCACCATAGATAGTGACGTGTTTCCCGCTCGGAGATGTTAGTTTTATCTCTTTACGAAAACACACGACCTTTGCATGGTGCTGAGATAGCCAATCCATCCCAACGACTACTTGAAATTCCCCCATTGACATCGGGTTTGCAGCCTCGACAAACATCACAAACTATAAAACTTTTGTTGTCCCCTATTTCAACTTCTAAGGGCATAGATAATTTCATCAATACAAATGAAGGATGTCGAATAAACCCATGCGAAACGAAGGATTTATTCGCACCCGTATCAAACAATACACGTGCTGGAATTGAGTTAATTGTGAATATACCTGAGACCACATCGGGTTCTGTTTTCGCTTCAGCCGCGGTAAGTTGGAATGACCTAGCCTTCGCTTTGGGAGCTTCTGCTGGAGACTCTTTTGTGTCTCTCTTCCTGACCAACTCGGGGCATTCAGACTTTTTGTGGCCAGGTTGATAACATTTGTAACAAACGGAAACTTTTCCGAGACATAGCGATGCAGTGTGCCCCGTCTTCCCACATACCGGACACGACTTGTCTTTGAAGCGGCACTCACCTTTGTGCCCCTTTCCACATACTTTGCAACTTGGCGACCCGCCTTTAGCCTCCACTTTCTTCCCCGATTCAGCAGTTCTAGCTTTCTTTGTAGGGCTTGGATTCACATCCTGTGCCCTTCGCTCACCCCTTTCAACTTGTTTCTTTAACTCGATTTCCCGCTCCCGGGAGGTGTTGATGATTTCTGTGAGAGTTTCATATTTTGAGGGAGTCATAAACTCCTGGTATTCAGCACTCAGCATGTTGTAATAGTAGTATATCTTCTGCTCTTCAGTGGTGACTAACTCGTCACAAAATCTCAGCTTATCCATGAAGATGCCCGTGATCTTATCAATTGATTCTCCCTTTTGTCTTAACTGGATAAATTCCTCTTTGATCCTGTTGATAACTGCTTTGGGACTATGGTGTTTAAGGAACTGCACCTTAAACTCATCCCAAGTCATGACCCTTGCCGCTTCGGCTCCCATTTCCTTCTTTTTATTGTCCCACCAATCCTTGGCTTGATTTCTCAATTGACCCGTTCCGTAAGCAACAAAGTCGCCTACATCACAATGGGTCCGTTCAAACACCCCTTCAACATCACTTATCCATCTTTGGTAAATTATCGGGTCAACCTCCCCGTTGTAGATTGGCGGTTTACACGCCATGAATTCCTTGTACGAACACCCTTTGCGTTCTCCCGACTTTTCTTTTATAAGGTGGACATTATCTTCCAACCTTTTGACTCGCTCTTCGACAAGCGACAACACCGTGCTTTTAATCTTGTCTATAAACCCGGATAGACTACCTTCAATTGCCTTCCCTACTTCTTCGGCAATTACCTCTTTCATTTGTTCGGTGCTTGTTTGCACCGGATCATCATTGTTTCCATCAGACATCTTGAAACTGAAATGTTTACATTTAAACATTAAACATTTCATTTATAACATTGCTTCTTTTGTTTCGGTTTAGCCAAGTTCCCAACTTGCTTTAACCGTTCACATTTGGTGCACTTTCCGGGTTTGAGTATGTTAACACGCTCTTCCCATGCACATCAATTCATTTCTCATTTCTTGCATAAAACATAATTTGTTAACATACTAAGTTAATTCTTACCGGACGATTGATCAAGCTTGAACCGAACACTTTGTTGACAACCTTAAGCTCTGATACCTACTTGTAACACCCGTCTAATTTTACTTGAATTTAATAATAATTCATACCATTTTAGAAAAAAGAAATCTAGTTATATCATGGATTTCAAAAGTAAAGTTCAAAAGTAGCAAGAGCTTAGCCAACTAACGACTAAGTCAAAATCATTCAAAAGTTGTTTAACAATTTGTTTACATCCCAGAAACATATTCTATTAAACATCTAATTATTGCGGAAGCTTCAAAAGTCGTGTTCGGTTCTTCGACAATTGCTTGATCACCCTCCGGATAGATTCCAACTTCACCTAATGTCAAACCACATGAAATGTTAGTATTGACAATGTTTAAATGAATATAACCAAGTTCTATGGGTCAACAAACAAGAAAATAATTTTTTTCTCGGAAGGGGGGGGGGGCGCCGCGTGACGCCAAGGGCCTAGGCGTCACGCCTAGGCCTGTTTTTCACAGACTGTTGTTCTGGCTGTTGCTGTACATTCCCAGCTCAAGGTTTATTCAATTTCCAACTTAAAATGGCCATAACTTATGATTTGTAAGTTCGTTTTTAGTGATTCTTTTTCCTATACGTCTGTAATTTCTTTACCAACGTGCCTATTTCGATAGTCGTGCCAAAACTTCAACTTACGGACAGAAAGACTATATGTCGTTATGCATTTATTCGACCCATTTTTACTTGACACAATTTACTACCATTTAGCTAGTAAACTTATGATACTTTATACCCAACATCCCGGCTTATCATCACTCGCATTTCTTTACCAATCTCATGGCTTAATGCTCTTGTGATTGCCATCTCCATTTTGACTCTCTAAAACACTGAAACGACAATTTACATAATTATTCGACCCGTTTGGCTCATCTTATCGAATTCCCTAATATGATGACTACCAAACAATTCTTTGTCACTTTTAGACTAGTAATTCAAGTAACGATCATGGTCGCTACAATCGACACCATATTTATCCTAAATTGAGACTTCGCAAAATTTAACAACAATTCGTTTAATGTAACGGGTCAAGTTACATACCTTCAAAGTAGGCCTTTCAAACGTGATTCGCCACCTGCTTGTCCGCTTGACGCTCCTGCGTCCTTTCCTATAGAGTTCATTTATGACATGTTTAGAACTCTCTTTTAACCATATTTCGCATAATACACCGAAACATCATAATTATGCATTTAAACTTTGAATTTCAGTTTTAAGCTTTCTTTGAGGCATTTTCACGAACACCTTAAAGGCAGATTTTTACATGTTTAAATATCAAGTCTCTAGCTTATCACTTAGACCTAATTTCACATCAATCAACCATTTTACATAATTGTTAGCTTCTATAATTCTGAAGTTACTTCACAATTGTCAATTTACACTAGAACAACACCCAAATTCCTAGTGTTTATCAAATTATACAAAACCCAGTAATCACCTACATTGGTGTTAATATGTTTCACTAAAATTTCACATGATCTCAACTTGTATTTGTCTAGGGTTTGTCCCTAGACTCTATATTGTTCCTAATCCATCATAAAACAGACATGCAACCATAAATATCAGATTTTCCCAATTTCATGAGAATTTCAAGTTGAGAGTTTTCATCAAATTTTACATACCTTGTAATCCTCTTGTGATGAGGATCAGTAATCTATGCTCGATTTTTGTTTTTGATCAGATTTCGATCTTCAATTTTGTGAATTAAGTGATGAACTAGGGCTTGGTGAGGTCTCCTGGTCGCCCCCATGCGTCCCATGTACGACCAGACACACTTTTGTGTGTTTGGTCCTTAATATTTTTTTTTATCTAATTAAGTTTCAGATTTTACAAGATAAGCCCCTCCACTTTTGAATAACTTAAAGTTTGGTTGTTTCTAACCCTATTATAAGTTATTTCTAGACTTGTTGCTAACTAGGTTAAAACTCCTAGTTAGTAAATTCTTGTTTATTTATACTTTATAATTCTAATATAAAGTTTTATATTTTCGGGGTGTTACAATACACTAACAACTATGTATCTTGTATATACGAAAACTAGCGAGATTTTAAGGATTTTAATTATAGTATTTAATAAATGCAATTTACAAAAGACACAAATATCCTTCTGTCATTTATTTTAAAGGGGAGTTACAACATTATAATTACAATCTTGTTATTGTTTAAAAATCTCTAGATAATGTAATCCAATAGCCCAGATTAGTTCACATAGTTCACTCTCAACCTAGTGTTCACTCTAAAACCCTACCATATATATATATATATATATAATTTAGTGAATATGCCACAGAATAGTAATGAAGTTTTAGAAGTGTTTCAATTAGGTCACTAATAAAATTTATTGTTCCAATTAGATCATTGTATTTTATTTTGGGGTTTTAATGCTAGATATTTTACCTGAATAGCAGATTATAGTCCTATATGACATTTATTTATCATTAGTTGTTTATCTTCTTTTATGACTATAATTTAAATGCTTTTGGTGTAGGAGTAATTAGTATTTTCTTTCATTAAAAATTTACTGACATCTAACTATTTTTCACGATTTTATAAAAATTTTGATAACTTTTTAGAGATTTTGAAAAAAACGACATTTTTTTATTTTTTTCGCATTTTTTAACTTTTCTACAATTTTTTAAATTTATTTTGCATTTTTTTTAATCCATTTGGCATTTATGTGCCACGTCAACAAATTTTTTTAAATAAAAAACTTAAATAAATGTCATGTAGGATGGATGACCTTCTATTTAGTTAAAATATATAGGATTGAAACATCAAATGAAACTTAAATGACATGATTGGAACAAAAAGAAATTATGAGTGACCTAATTAGAATACTCTTGAAACTTGGTTACTATTGTAAAAGGTTAACCCAAAATATATATACATATATATATATATATACATATATATACATATATATAGGATAAGGATCATGTGAAAAGTAGTAGGCTAGTTGAGAAACTTGAGAAGCATTCTGGACCACACATTTTCCCTAAGAAAAAAAAATGCAAAAAATATGTAAAAAAATGCAAAAAAAAAATTTTGGTTGAAAAATCAGAGCTTTTTCTTTAAGGTTTTAATTTTTTTTTTATTTTTTTTTGAGATTTATACACATGTGTATATTGTTAATCTTTTAACTATACATATGTGTATATTGTCAAATATACATATATGTATATACATGTTTAAAATTGAAAAATAAGTGTTATTTAGGGTTTAGCATTAGTATTTAGGGTTTAGCATTGGGGTTTAGGGTTTAGCTTTATGGTTTAGGGTTTAGCAATAGTATTTAGGGTTTAGCATTAGGGTTTGGCTTTAGGGTTTAGCATTAGGGTTTGGCTTTTGGGTTTAGCTTTAACTTTAACTTTTGGATTTAGCTTTAGCTTTAGGGTTTGCATTAGGGTTTTAGCATTAAGGGTTTAGCTTTAGCTTTAGGGTTTAGCATTAGGGTTTAGCATTAGGGTTTAGCTTTATGGTTTAGAATTAGGGTTTAGCATTAGGGTTTAGCTTTAGGGTTTAGAATTAGGGTTTAGCTTTAGGGTTTAGGGTTTAAGGTTTAGCTTTAGTGTTTAGGGTTTAAGGTTTAGGATTTATAATACATATTTTTTTCAATCTTAAACATTCATATACATATATGTATAATTGACAATATAAATATATATATATATGTATATGTATCACGTGTATAAATCTGAAAAAAAAAAATCTTTAAAGAAAAAGCTGCGATTTTTCCAAAAAAAAATTACATTTTTTTTCACCTTTTTTTTGCATTTTTTAACCTATTTTTTTTATATTTTGCTTAGAGAAAATGTGTGGTCCAGATTACTTCTCAAATTTCTCAAATAGGGTGGACTTCTCTTAGGATCCCTACCCTATATTTATATATATATATAGGGGAAGATTCTATGCAGAATACTAAATATCGCGAGAACACGCAGAACAAAATGAATCACTTATTTTTTCAATTCTAAATACCTAAAAAGTAAATGAAAATGTTATAAATTTAAGATTTATTGTTTCTTACAACAGAATTTAAAACAAAAAATATAAAATCTTCAGTTTTTAAATAACCTACACACATGTAGGTTATGTGTAGGCTAAATTACCTACATGTATGTAGACTATGTGTAGGGAAAAATATATGATTTTTTATGCGTATATAATACACATATAAATAAAATTTAAGAAATATGAACCTTAAATCCCAAAATTTAGTGATTTAGAGTTTTTTTTTCTCGCAATAATTAGTGTTCTGTATATATATATATAGGTAGAGGTTTCTGTAAAAAAAGGGTTTTTTTGTGAGAAAGGTAAGAAAGAATCTACACCATTAGATTTTTGATCTAATGGTTGAGATCATAATGGCAAAATTGTAAATAATGTTTACTATTAAACATATTAATTTTCTAGATTAAGGGTATATAGGTAAATTTAACATTTTTAAATTAAGAAAACTAACATTAATGCACATGTAACTTCCCCCCGTCTTTTCTAAACGTCAATAACTTTTTATACGTAAGTTCTAAAAAAAATTACACCTTAATAACGAGCGTTTTTTTATCTTTAATATGAGTACCATATTGCTATACTTATATAGAGAAAAAAATATGTTTCGATCAGATGTTTAGTCCATGAATGGTGTTATATACTTGCTGAATGGTGTTATATACGTACTGAATGGTGTTATATACTTACTGAATTGTGTTATATACTTGCTGAATGGTGTTATATACTTGCTTAATAGTGTTATATACGTACTGAATGGTGTTATATATGTCTATGAATGGTGTTATATACTTACTGAATGGTGTTATATACTTACTGATTTATGTTATATACTTACTGAATGGTGTTATATACTTACTGAATTATGTTATATACTTGTTAAATGGTGTTATATACATACTGAATGGTGTTAATCTGTTATATACTTGCTGAATGGTGTTATATACTTGCTGAATGTTGTTATATACTTGTTGAATAGTGTTATATACTTACTGAATGGTGTTATATACTTACTGAATGATGTTATATACTTACTGAATGATGTTTATAGAGATCTTTTAAAAAAAATGCAGTTCCTATAATTAAGGTGGCGGTTATGGGAATTTTTTAATTAATTGAATTAATGATAAAATTACTTGTTAACCCTTTTGAATTAATTTAGATTTAGGACACATGTCATCTTCACAATATTTCTCACCTTTCTCACACTTTTAACATTTTTTACAATAATCTTACCCTATATATATATATATATATGGTAGGGTTATATAGAGAACCCTAAAAATTTGAGAAAACCCTACCTCCCGACATTTTTTTTTTGAAAAAAATAACACATGTAATATACATGTTTTTAAGAGTTTTGGGCCAAAAAAACAAAAAAACGCCGAAGGAATATTTAAAAAAAAATAAACAAGTTTCATCATTTTTTGTCTAACACATGTTAGTCGCAAAAGTTGCTGAAATTTGTTTATTTTTTTTAAAAAATAATCCTGCGGCGCTTTTTTGTTTTTTTTTTTGCCCAAAACTCTTAAAAACATGTATATTACATGTGATATCGGGAGGTTGGGTTTTCTAGGGTTTTCTCAAATTTTTAGGGTTTTCTATCTATACTTAGCCTATATATATATAGGGAGGAGCTCATGCGAGAACCACCTTTATTG
Source organism: Helianthus tuberosus (assembly GCA_030545235.1). Classification (NCBI taxonomy): domain Eukaryota; kingdom Viridiplantae; phylum Streptophyta; class Magnoliopsida; order Asterales; family Asteraceae; genus Helianthus; species Helianthus tuberosus. The sequence goes on from CM060430.1 coordinate 153,899,115, forward strand.
TGAGAACCAATGTGAACACAACCTAAAATAGCTAAAAAAAACCTAACCCCCACCCCCCCCCCCCCAAAAAAAAAAACCTACCCCCCCCCCCCCCAAGCTAAATGCTAAAAACTAAAACCTAAAAAAAACCTAACCCCCCCCCCCCCTCAAAAGCTAAAATGCTAAAAACTAAACCTCCAAAAAACCTAAAAAAATCTAAAAAAAATCTAAAATTTTTTTTTTGAATTTTTTAATATTTTTTATGTTAAAATCGCTACTTTTAGAAGCAAAAAAAAAAAAAATTAAAAAAAATTTAAAAAAAAAATTAAAATTTTTTTTTGGCTTGGAAAAGTAGCGATTTTTTTATAAAAAATATTGAAAAATTCAAAAAAAAAATTTTGTGTGATTTTTAGCTATTTTTAGGCATTTTTGGTTGTGTTCACATTGGTTCTCGCGGTTCTCGCAATAAGAGGTGGTTCTCGCATAATCTTCTCCCTATATATATATATATATATATATATATATGTATATATATATATATGTATATATATATATATTGTTGAATTAATTTAATAATATGTCCAAACTTTTCACTTCCTTCCAACAAAGCATAACTTGTCTTGTTTTGTTTTGGAATCTTGAAAGAAATAAATTTATGTGATCCGTAAAAAAAGACATGTGAACTCATTTCTCATGTAGTGAAGGATATGAATTTGGATGTTCGGTTTTTTTTTTTTTTTTTTTTTTTTTGAATGGCACGGTACTATGATCATGGGGATTGAATTGAACCCATGATCATCAACACTTATGTAGGAGATATTCTGATGATGAGCTATGTTTAATGTATGTCAAATTAAAGTTGAACAATGACGTGTTTAACACGTATTTATGGTGTTGAGTCGTTTAGATTGGATAAACCGTTAAAGCACGGTACTACTATGACGAATAGCATAGTTTATGAAGACTTTTTTTAGTAAATTATTATCCTTATTTCATGATATATTTGGATTTTGCAATGGATACCGGAGATGATTTGATATTTATAAAAATATATTTAAGTAAAACAAGGTTAATTTAGAAGATTAATATATTTTGTTCAATGTATATTTATTTATCTATGGATAATTTTTTGCAATTAGTTACTACTGACATAAAATAATATAATAGTTCGTGTATCACATTGTGAAAGGAATAAGATAATATATATATTTCGTGTATCACGTTGTGAAAGGAATACACGTACAGACATGTGAACTTATTTCTAAAGTTTTTGTAAGGAGCGTCCAACGATATGTTCGACTCCGTCATTGCAAAATAAAATTGTGGAGACAAATGACGTAGAGCGAAGTGGACTGATAAGTATTCTCACTAAACTTTGATAAAAACTAAGATCAAATCAATACATGAGGTGTCATTTTATAGAGAGTTTTAAATTAGACAAAGCTGCCAAATTTTTAAAATTACATCAACAAGAATGAGGGAAACTAAAACATGATGAGACGCATAAATTGTGCTAATTAATGATTTATGTGTTTAATTCTTAAAAATAAAAGTATCGAAGATTGAAGAAATTCGGGGAAAATTTTAAATGGCGAACTCAAAGTATTTAATGAAAGAATTCAGGTCTGACAGCTTGACCAAACCGCCTATGGCCATTTGCTCAAGTATCCGACTCGTTGAGTCCTTTCCATCCATTGGTTATGGACCCATTACTCTACTCCTTGCCTGAGTTACGCTCATTTGAAATTTTGGCCTCTACTGCTATGTTTTTATATCTACATTTACAAGAAACATTCAACGAGCGTTCAACATTTGGTTTTGTCATGTTACGCTCATTTGGGACGTCGCTTATGCTTGGGCCTTTGTCCTTCTTTTCCACTACATGGGCGAGAAAGGAGAAGATACCCTTGCGTAAGCATTTGTTCGCTTGGATACATGACATAAGCTTGAGGCCTTGAGAAGGTTTCTCGCCATACACGTGTAGAGAATCACCATTTGGAAGAGATAGGCAGATGAACTTTTCGGAACAAACAACTTCAGCACGAACTCGCCTAAGCCAGTCCATGCCTACTATGATGTCAAAGCTACCCATCTGCATAGGTATAAGGTCGATGGAGAATGTATGGTCGTTAAGAATCAAGGAACAGTGACGGATTTACCATTAGCGACTTCGACAGCGAAAGATCTTGGCAACTTAGAGCGTTTACACATAAGAAAATGTTCGAATTCTAACGACACAAAACATTTATCTGCACCAGTATCAAATAGACAAGAAGCATAAACATGGTTCACAAGAAACGTACCAGTGATCACATCCTTGGCATTTTGAGCCTGCGAAGTAGTGAGGAGGAAAGCTCGGCCTCTAGCGGGTTGTTGAGCCTGTTGCTGCTGTTGTGGCGGCTGCTGCTGCTGGGGTTGATTCCTTTGAGGGAAAACATTGGCGAGATGATTGAGATCGCCACACTTGAAGCATGCTCGTACAGGAGCAGCTTCAGGTTGAGCCTAGTTAGGAACAGGGTTTGCAACGAGGGCTTGATTTTGGTTGTTTTGGGGTTGAGGGATGTTGCGGCATCGGTCGGCAAAATGTCCAAACCTATGACAACGGGCGCATTTGCGGCATGGTGTGTTGGTAGGATGATGGTACAAACAGATAGTACACTGGGGATGAGATCCAGTGTAAGCTCGTTTTGGTAATTTGGTGTTCGAAGGGGTAACGGCGGCTACTGTTTGTAACGGTTCAGGGTTTGGCGGAGTGACGACCGCATAGTTCTGGCTTGAAGCCTTCGGCTTCTTGCCACGGTTTTTCTTTGGTTGGGAGGATGAAGGTTCAACAGCGGTGGTAGTATCGGTGGTATCAGTGACGGCTTGATGCGCACTCTTCGTCGAAACCTTGTCAAAGGTTCCATGAAGGACGCAATTGTTGTTGAGTTCGGTGGCTATGCTAAAGGGATCCTCTATGGTTTTAGGATAAGCGGCGGCAACATGGTTAGTCAAGGAAGGTGCAACATAACAAATGAATTTGGCTATTATTTTAGGGACGGAGTCGACCTGTCCAGGGCAAAGGACACTCAGCTGCTTGAAGCGCGTAATCAGACCATCCATGCCGCTCCCCTTTTGCGTTAGGTTCCAAAATTCGTTCTCCAACTTTTGGAGCTCGTGGGGGGGGGGGGGGGACAAAAGTGATTTTTCATGAGCTGTTTAAATTCGTCCCAAGGCATAGCATGTGCAACATCGTTTCGCCTTTTGTTGCGTTCGGTAGTCCACCATTCGAGTGCCTTCGAACGGAAAACTCCCGTTGCATTCAAAGTTCGTAGCTCATCAGGGCAACCACTTTGCAAGAAAGTAAGCTCAATCGCGTCAAACCAATTCATCATGGCGGTGGCGCCATCTTTGCCTGTAAACTCCAAGGGTTTTGTAACACCCCAAAAATTTGAATTATTAAATTCGTTAGCATGTTGCCATGTTTAATAAAATGAGATACAATAACTAAGTTATTGAACTTAGTTAAATGCCTAATAAATAATTTAGGAAATGAAATTTGTAGCATTTATGATGGTAAGTTAAACTAGAAGGGCCTAGGTTGCCAAAATGGAAAGAACTTTTAGTTATTAAAATTAAAACCCAACACACATGGGGTGTGTGTGTGGGTGTCGATATATCGACCAGGAGAAGAGGAGAATGGGATGAAAACCCTAGCTCACAAAATCCTTCAAATTGAAAGAGGGAATTGGTAAGGAACTAATGCATGGGCTTAAATTCGTGATCATCCAGTCTTTCTACACATCATGTAAGTTATAGAAGTTAATTTTATGATCTAGTATGAAGTGGGTTATGATCAATCCACGAATTTGTATGAGATTTAGCATGAATATGTGTTAGAATCATCATATGAAACATGTGTTGTGCATGATTTTGATTAAATTCCTGTTTAGAAGTAAAACCCATTTGGGATGATGAAGTGAGTGAATCACCATGTTCAATAATTGTGTAATTTGTGATGTAGTATGTTGTATGTGATGAATTATTGTAGATAAGATGATTAGGACATGAAATAAATGGATGCTTAGTTAAATTTGATGAATGAAGATAAGAACATGGAGGATCATGCATGAATGGGTTGTACATTGTGCTAAGATAGTGATACGCACACCAAGTGTTTGATGAAATGCCTAGGTGAGCTTAATAGACGAAAATTGTATGTAAGTAAAATATGAATATATGTGAAACGTGAAAATGATGTGTTTGATAGTAAATTAACATGAGAAGTGTGTTTTGGATATAGTTCATGTGGATATCATGTTGAAATGATGTTGGGTTAGCTTAGTATGGGTTAAGTGTTAGTTGTGAAAATATGAGAATGCTAGTGTGGATGGAATGGATTATGTAAGTATATGTGTATGTGTGTATAAGTGATCGTGTAGTTGTAGATGTCATACAATACGAGTGTGTAATGTGTATAACATTAATATTATGGTCTACCCTATTAAGAAGGATACATGTTCATAAGTTGAAAGTGTGTAAATAGGACATTGGATTTTCTGAAAGTCAACAATGAATGTATGGCATGGTTAGCCTTTCGGATATGATTGTAATAGTAGAGAAATCATTAAGTACATGCTATGTCCATATGCGAGTTTATACTAACGAAGTGGCAACCATAATGACATGAAAGTTTAGGATCATGTCAAGATGGGAAAGCATGGAAGGCTAACGGAAAGGATAGGAGGAAGCACGTACGAAACGGGCACTCGAGGTAAGTGATTTCCGTAGTCACTTCTTAGTGGTTTAAGTAATATAATGCTTTATTTAATTAAACATGATGTTTGATGTCAAGTATGTGTTGAAGTCTTTCGTTGTATATAATGGGAATGAAGTTGACTAAAACGCCCTTGATGGGTATATTGGGCGAACAATCTTAAAAGTAGTTTATAAGCAAGCTTTTCGATTAATGTAATGGTTTTGGTCAAGTATAAAAGTGGGGAGTATGGTTTTGTAAACCATAAACCAATTATGCGCAAATATCCATAACGGGTCAAATAATTAGAATATGATAATAAGCCGATAGGGCGTAAGATAAGAATTTCCTTAATCCGGATGCGGGATTTTAAGTTCTTATGATATAATGTGAATTTACAAACATGTAGGAAGAAACGGGAGGTTAAACGGGTAAACGGTTCAAAAGATATGCGTGTTTTAGTGCGTACGGACGACGAAACGGATCTGCAGAAAAAGAGGTTTTAGAGAGGGCGTCGCCGACGGGTACACCCCCCGTCGCCGACGGGCTCTGGTTTGGCTGTTTTCTTCCGACGGGTTAACACCCTGGTTACGGGCTAAATGGGCGACGGGCATATTTACAACCCGTCGCCGACGGCTTGGGGGGCCGTCGGCGACGGGCTCTTGTTTGTGAGTTTTTATTTTTTTGCGTCTTGTGTTTCCGGTTGAACCGTAACGTGCCCTGGTGCTTCGGTTTTCGACCCGGTGGCATGTAAAGCTCCTCAATCTTGTCAAACCCGCAACGCATATTTCGGATACAGATTTAAACACTTGAAAGCTATTTATAACCATCCTATGTTATGTTTTAGGTATGGTAGGTGTGTGTGATGGTATGCATGTATGTATGTATGTATATAAATGCGTATATTTGATTATATGGGTGTAAGTAAGTATATGTGGACGTAGGCATGTATGTAAGTATGTACTAGGGTAAATACAAATGTGTTCGATATGTAGGTAGGCATGTAAGTGGGTAGTCATGTATGTATGTATGTATGTATGTATGTATGTATGTATGTATGTATGTATGTATGTATGTATGTATGTATGTATGTATGTATGTACGATGGTATAATTGTAGGGGCGTATGTAGGTTGTTATTATGATTGACTACTAATGTTGTTAATGATGTACCTTGAGTATAAAATGTAATGCAGGCATAGGGTGAAGTCTCACCAGAAATTGATGGTCAGATGAAATGTTTGAAAGTAAAGAGATAACGGAACGAAGAATGTATAAGGATGAATCTTGCCTTTATTTATGATATGTACTAATGTTATGAACATTTATGGTGAGTGCAGGTTGTTTAAGACATGGGAAATCATCGAAGATCGGCGATCGAAGATCGGCGATCGAAGATCGAGTCACTAAAAGGATTGTACGGAAGTATTTGAGTGTGTAGTTTAATAAGTATAAATTTATGTTTTCTTATTGTAAATGAATATAATAAACGTATTTATTGTCAAAGGTTTAACCTTAGAAATGATTTTAAGCTCGTAAAGGTGTTTGTAACGAAAGAAATTTTTATGGTACGAATTTCCGCTGCGACTTTAGTCATATACGAATGAGGGTCTTACAGGTTTACACGCCACGAATTGCTTGAATTGGAAGGTTGATTTGGGTTTTTCTGCCTTTGAATCGACAGAGCCATGAGGTGAATCGGGATTGATTTTGTTAACGATATCAGGGATGACCTTAGCCATTTGCGCAACCATAAACTTCATACAATCCTTTTTCGACATTGTTTTGGAGCTAGAACCCTTCTTTGATTTGGTCTTCTTTGATGCACCGCTGGACGACATCTAAGGATCGAAAGAGAAGGAATGGATGAGACTTGATCATAAATTTAAAATAAGTTTTGCAAGTTTAAGTATGCAAGCATGATGTATCACGTATGGTTCACATAGTTAACATGAATTCAACAAGTATAAACACGTATGAATGCGTAAAAGAATATAAATTTAGTTTGTTTACGAGAATTATTATTGTTTTTTGATTGCGCGAGACGTGCGAATTGCGTAACGGTTTTGAAGCGAACGAGGTAACAAGTATAAAATCACATATAAATTGAATCACATAAAAGAGAGGCTCATAAAACATAGGATTGTTTCGGGTAGAGAAACGTCGACTATTCCAAAGTGAATCGAAAGTCCTTTCAAATTAGAGAAACGTGCTTTGGCCTATAGGTATCTTACCCTTCCAGTTACTACACGTCTCTAATCGATTGAAACAATAGAAAATTTGGCGAGATCGAAAATCAAGGAATGGGACTTAATCGACAAGGTGCGGGTTTCACCCCTAACTTGACAATTTCGTACCCTAATGTGGTTGGTACTCGTTGGGTCAAAATATAATTTCGACACTTTAACGAGGGTTCACTAGAGTTTGAATTGGAAATTTACCATTTAGATGTGGATTTCACTCCTAGCTAAATGGCGAAATTTCGTGCAAAAACAAGAATAAGCGGAATGAGAGTCGTTCACCAAATTGTGGGTTTCACGCCTATTTTGGTAAACTCGTCTCTTTTGTATAAAGAGTGTCTTCAAGTGTTCAAGTGTATTGTGTAAATTGTCTTAGGAAAGACATAATGTAAGTATTAAGACCAATAAGAATAGAAAGAAGCAAAGTAGTAAGAATAACATTTTAAGCATGAAATAAGAATGGTCAAAAATATGGTTCCTACTATAGACTAGGTCGAACATGGCAATTCTACCTAATTCCCTATAGTTATGGCTTTGATACCAATCTGTCACACCCCAACCAATGGCGGAATCATCGGAGTGGGACTTGTTCAAGATTGCAACAGACTTCATAACACTATTTGCGACAATATTTAATTCAACCAATTTCATTTCATAATCAAATTGTCAAAACGATACAAGGAAATTCAAATAACAACATTGTTCCAAACATAACATAACAAAATTGATACACCACTTTAAACCTAAACGTCTAAGTGAGTATCTAGGCATCTTTGCTAGTCCATTTTCATAGCATCATCAATCCTCAACCTGTAACATGTTTAAAATACAATTCAATGCAAAAGCAAAGGATAGTATACAACTTTATGAATAAGTATAAGTATAAGTTTAAAAGTTTAAAAACGAATCCACATGGCAACTAGTTTATATAAGAGCATCATACAAGGCATGCGATATTTCTAGTCAACCCTCTGTTTACAAAAAATGATATAATTCAACATGACCCCTCGTTCACGGGTGGTGCGTTACTCCTATAGCGCTATACATGTCAAATGGAGGCTAATAATAAGCTAATGACTATTGCATCACATAAGAATCACCCAAGTATAAGCATCAAACATACAACATAGCATACATGTATAAGGATTGTTTTCGTGCAATGCGTAAGAATAAGTTTAAGTGTGATTTTAATAATTTAACATGTTACACCCCAAAAGTGGTAAACATAAAAAAGGGGTTTACGAGTATACTCACAATTTTGCAAGTCTTCACTTGTGAATCCGCAAGTTAGTTGTTGTTGGAGGTAGGAACACCAAGTCCTTCCACATGAAGAAACGAAGTGTATGAGTTTGGGAGATTAACGATAGATTAAGGATTTAGGAATTTAAAACACAAGAACATATGTATACAAAAGTAATCATCTTTTAACACCAAGTACTTGTTTTGACACTATGAAACCTCAAGGGTTAATGTTTTCATGAGTAGTATACTCATTAGAATCATAACAAGTCTTGTGTCATAGATGATGTTATTCTAACACTTTGACGAATGAACACAAGTTCACCATCAAGAGTTCGAATGTTGAATAGTATATATATATATATATATATAGAATCACGCTAAAATGAGAACCACCTCGAGTTGTAAGAACCGTGAGAACTACACCGTACGGGGCGAGGTGGACCAAATTTTTTTTTTCACAAACGTAGATGCGTGTATTATAAACACATTTGAAAAAAAAAATTAATAATTTTTTTTGAGCACCACAAGTTTGTGTTTTACGGGTACCGTAAATTTTCCGGTAGGATTTACGGTACCCGTAAACACAAACTTGTGGTGCTCAAAACTACGCACACGACATTTTTTTTTGAATTTTTTTACAAATGTGTTTATAATACACGCATTTACGTTTATGAAAAAAAATTTGGTCCACCTCGCCCCGTACGGTGTAGTTCTCACGGTTCTTACAACTCGAGGTGGTTCTCATTTTAGCGGTCCCCTATATATATATATATATATATAGTGGAGGGTTCAAATGAGAAGAATTTTTTTGTAAGAATAAAAAAGAAGAAGTTTCAACCAATAAGAATGCTTCATTTTACTTCATTTAATATTTACATTTAATTTTAATATAGGGGTATATTGGTAAACTTACAAAAATCATTAATTTGTATTCTTCCAATTTAATAACTAGCTAAATTAAATTTGTAACTTCTTTTCAAAATATATATTTTTTCCAAATTAAAAAAACAACTTAATTTAAATAATAGAATAAATTACTAGTTGTGTAGGATAAATTACGAGTTGTGAAGGATATATTTCGAGGTGTGTAGGATAAATTTCAATTGTGTAGGATAAATTTCTATAATGTGTAGGGTATATGTAGGAAAATTTTGATATGTGTAGGTTTTGTAGATTATATGTAGGATAATTAATGATTAGTTGACTAATTAATTAAACAGTTAAAAATTAATGATATGAGTTATAAATGAAATAATATTTTACTAATATGTCCTTTCTTCTTTTTCTTCTCACATTAAATTTATTCTCAAATGAACCTTCCCCTATATATATATATATATATATATATAGAGTAAATACAAAAATCGTCCTTTATGTTAACACCAGATTGCAAACTATGTCCTTTATCTTCAATAAGTACAAAAATTATACTCTATGTTTGCAAACTCTTGCACATTACGTCCTTTGACCCTAACCAAGTTAATTTTGTCTGTTAAATGTAGTCAAGTGCCTTGCATGTGAGGATAGTTTAATCTTTTTTATCCATCTAACTAGTTTTTATTAAATTAAAAGAATTAATAAGAGAAACTAAAAAACAAAACAAAACCCACTGCCGACATCCTCTCCCTATCACCACCACAACCATTGGCGACACCTTGTTTTTTTCCGGCAACACTGTTGTACTACCCGCTCTTTCTCTCATGGAAACCTGTTTTCCGAAAAGGATCAGTCGGCCGGTAGCAGCAGCGAATTAGGAGATGGTAGTGACCACCCAAATCAAAGGTAAGAGTTCAGATCTAAAAACCGAAGTTGTTCTTATCTATCCACATTTGTCAGTTCTAAAACCCACTTCACGAACATATGAGGATGAGTGACTTGAAGTAAGGATACGGTGGTGTGCCTTGCCGGAGAATGGTTGATAGTTTTGAAAGGGATAGTTTTTTAATCAGGTTAAAAGGGGGTATTCAGGCAAAAAAAAAAAAGTTATCCTTCGATAATCAATTTGTTGCTACCAGATTATCCAAAAGTGGTCATTTAGATAATCAAAAGTAAATTCTATCATTCTGCTTTTCCAAACATTAAAAGCTAGTTATATATACATGTCAACATTTTGTGACTTATCAATTGCTTTTTTAGGTTTGTGATGGTGGGGGGATTCGAAAGTTGATTTGCAGGTTTGTGGTGGTGGAAAGTGGGTGGTGACAGCTGGTGGTTTGGTGGGGGGGGGGGGGGTGTTGTGAGTGTATGTATGTTAAAACACAAAATGTTATATTAATTATTTTTTATGATTATTTATTTTGTATTTAGGGTGAAATGACTAAAATACCCTCATGTGATGTCCATTTAGTCGGATTTAATCATGAAATTCAACTGAGTTATGGTCAAAGGACGTAATGTGTAAGAGTTTGCAAACATAGAGTACAATTTCTGTACTTATTGAAGATAAAGGAAAGAGTTTGCAATCTTGTGTTAACATAAAGGACGATTTTTGTAATTTACTCATATATATATATATATATATATATATATAAGTATTATATGTATTATTATGTCCAATAGTCAAGCATGAGGTAGAAGATTAAATCTTCATTTAGGTACCTCTAAGTTTCATGGAAGTCATGTAGGAGGTATGAAGAGTAGTCTTCCATTTAGGTACCTGTAAGTATTCACCACTACACATGATGTAAAAACATACAAGGAGGGTCATGAACTATGAATAATACAAGAATATAAACAACTACACTATAAGAAATCATCAAGCAATGTGAGGATTTTATGTTGGACAACCCAAGTTAGTCCACAATCACACCTACATTAAGTCTTGGACTTAAACATTACTTGTGGGTCAAAAACCCTAAACAAAACAGAATGTATATGAGGTTTAACCTCTGATTTTGAATGTCTCAGCCCCGTTTATAAGCCCAACTAACCATACGAGTGGTTATGCACATAAGGACGTGGGTTTGAGTTGAGTTAGACTCAAGTTGAACAAGTTTAGTAAAGATTAGATGAAATGAGAAATGAACAGTGAACTTTGGAGCCTTTTTGCTGGAGTTACAGGGACTTATTTACTGTGAAATACCCATGGAATCAAAGCTAAGGTCAATCCAAGTGTATTGGAAAAAGAATGGACTAAATCGGACAAGAAATGAGTGAGTTATGCTCACTTTAGTGAAGGATAGTGCTTCTGTCCGAACTTGAGATTGCAGTAACGATTTAGAGTGTTTGAGAGAGTTGTGAGGATGATTGTAAAGTGTAAATGGCTTGGGGAAGCTTGGGTTTATATAGGGAAGGATTAGGGTGGGTGTTAGTTGTGTATTTATTGCCCAAAACTCGTTTAAACTCAAAATAGACTCAAATCCCGCTCAAAATCGCGAGCTGAATGGAGGGAGCTGATCTGGGAGGTTTCTCGCGGCCAGCGAAGACATTGGAGGGAGTCTTCGCTGCTGGAAACAAGGGGAAAATAGCTGAAGTTTCAATTAATTGCAATTTGGCCCCTGAAGTTTGCTAATTAGGGTTTTTAAGTGTTTTAGGGGCTATTTTCGCCATATAAGCATAGTTTAAGGGCAAATCAAGTATGATGAACATAATCCAAGTATAATTAAGTGTATGAATGTCGTAATTAAGTTTCGCTTATGATCAAAACACGTTTTATGCATAAGTTTCACATATTTGCAAGTTAAACACATAGTTTCCAAGAATTACGAATAAGCATCAATTGTTTCACGAAATTGAATGTATGAGCATGTATAAAGTATGTATAACATGAAATTCCGTCATTCAGATAAATTAAAAATTCAGTAAAAGAATTATATATATTATTATTTCACAACATCTTTTAACATACACTCTCTTAAAAAATTAAAATCCATCATATACCGCACTGCACATACAAAATTCCGTCATTCAGATAAATTAAAAAAATACCGATATATTACTATCAAGGCAAGATGCCAAAAAATAATTATAAGGTCTCTGTGACTTTATTTACGAATAAAGTGGTAGTAATATGATAAAAGTTATTTAGAATCAATGGATTCGCCCTGTTTGGCACATGTGATACATTTCATTATTGAAGCCATGGCTCTGCTTTTTGATAGACTATTTTGCAATAATTGCTACTTCATAAACCTTGGTGGTTTAACTTAAATTAGAGCCAAACAGGCAACTAGCTTTTTGATGGAAACTTTGTTTATAGTAATCTATATACTAAATGGAGGAAAGTGAACAGATTTTAGTATTTTATGTTTGTTTAGTTAAAGAATCAAACATCTCGTTTGTTCTGTTAATGAAATTTGTTTGTAGTGCTTCATTCATTTTCCAATTGTAATTCTTCTTATTATTAAAATTATAATTATATAATAGATTTAATAATATAATTCTATCTAAACGAGTGAACACAAACAAACAAATATTATGTATATTTTTTTTTTGAGAAAAATGCTCGAATAGTTCATGTGGTTTGCCATTTTTTTCACCTTTAGTCTCTAACTTTCTAGAATTACAGCTATAGTCCTCAACTTTTGCAATTTCATTCCCGAATAGTCCCTAGGCCTAACATCAGTTAGTTTTCTTAGTTAAGAGGGTGTGAAATGACAAAAATACCCTTACTAATAAACAAATAAAACTCTAAAAGAAATTAAAAAACCATGTACTGTCTACCACACCTTTCTTCTTTCTTGTTCTCAGATCAAATCTTTGTACACAACTCAAAAACAAAACTTTAAATTAAATCAAAGCTAAAGGTGGATAAAGGTTGGGGTTTGTTATTTCGACGAAGAGATTTTGCTGGTGGATACGGTGAAGAAGGTGGTGGTTCCGGTGTGAGAAGGTTATGGGTCCGGGTAGAACGTCGGATATGACGGTGGTGGCATGTTGGTTCGAAGCCGAACCAGAGGTGAATATGAAGATGTTCAGATGACGACAACGGCGAGTCGATTTGTGGTATCGACATCAGTTCTGATTAACTCCGGTAAGCCCTACTCCACCTGAACATTCTGACGAGTCGATTATCAGCTCTGATCAAGCTCCAGTAAGCCCTCAGTTCTGATCAACCTCCGGCGAGTCGATTTTTAGTTTTCCGGCAAAGTAAATCTGCCTGATTTTGCAGATAATAAGCTTGTAAACAACGCTCAGATCTTTGAAAGTCAAATGTTTGGGAACTCTTGTTTGACTTATGATTTAGTCAATGTTAATGAAAGTAGTATGTATCAAAATGGTGTGTATAGCAGTATAGTCATAACTTTAGAGGTTTATAGTTTCCACCGTTGGATAATCCGCCCGTGGCGGATGCGATGACAGGGATGGTGACGGTGGAGGTTGGATGAGGCAGAAGGAGGTGGTGGCAGGAGTTTTTGGGGTGGCGACGGTGTGCGGCCAGCATTGGGGTGATGAAAATGACCGGGTGGTGATGGAAGGGGAGTTACAAAGAAGAAAAGCAGAGAAAAAGGGGATAGGGGTGGGATGGGCCCCACTCTCTTTTAATATATATAATTAATTAAATAGATAATTAATAATATTTTTTTATTAGTAAGAATGTTTTAGTCATTTCGTCCCAACCTAACACCAAAAATTAACTCCCATATGCGTCAGGTATCATCCGGGAACGAAAATTGAAAAGTTAGGGACTATAAAGGTAATTTTATGAAGTTAAGAACTAAAGGTGAAAAAAAGGGTAAACCACAGGACTATCCGAGCATTTAATTTTTTTTTTTGTTAAATCTTCGTGTATGCTACATTTTTAACGCTCTCCGTTCATTTGTGTATTTTTCACTTATTTGTTTATCTCTTGAATAAGACAAGAATATAATTCTCTTATTATATGCATATGAACAAAAAAAGAATTTGTCTGTTGAACTTAAATGAATGAGTACAAGCCATCTCTAGTTTATGTTTGTGTGGTCGTTTATCAATTACAACCCTAGCTATAAGCCAAGATTTTATTTATTTTATCTACTTTGTAAATTCAGTTATAAATTTATCATAGACATTTTTTTTTATCAATTACATTTCCTTACAGACCCCATGGAAGGGAGATCTACATTGAGACCAGCGGATCTGCTCGTCTTTGGCTGGGCGGGAGGGAAACATGCTTGTGTGGATCTTACAGGAGTCTCCCCCTTAGCTGGTTTAAGGGAAAACGGGTTTGTAGCAGGACAAGCTATAAGGGAAGCGGAATCAAAAAATGTGGATAAACATGCTAAAGCATGTGCTGATAACCAACATGCATTTATCCCCTTCGCCTTCGACAACTTTGGCTCCCTAGCTCCAGAAGCTATCCGTTTGTTGACTAGGGTCCAAAAGGTTGTCCACAGCAGTTGCTCATCAACAGGGGGGCAGGGGTTTGTCTTTAATGGGTTAGGGTTTGCTATTCAGAAATGGGTAGCGGTATAGCTTGTTGCTCGCTTACCCGCGATATTGGATGTAAAGTGCACTTAGTTAAATTTTATGAGAAAAAAAAATAATAATAATCAACTTTCCACCATATTTTAATATGTTATATATACTACAAAAAAAAAAATTACACTATAACCAATATGCAATTGTATATAGCTGGCTCAACAATAAAAACAAAATTTGCTACCTTTATAAGCACATTTCTTTTCCTATTCTTGCTCACCCCTCCATCTTTCTCACTGTTCTTTTTTTGCAAACTGTTTGTTCTGATTACAAAAACAGAAAGTTGTCAGTACCATCTTTCCTGTCTTTACGAAATCATTACTTATAAAACGTATACAATGTGTTTCTGCTCACCCCTCATGTTCATGAGTTTGCTTTAAACTCCGCATGTTTTGCTATTTTTAAAGTCAAATTCCAACCCAAAAACAAGAGCATTCCCTATTTTTTTGCTGTTAATTTCTTCTTCTGCTTGCTCTATTCTGTAAGCTTAAAAAATAGAGTAAATGGAGAAACTTTCGATGATGAAAATTCTTCCGGAATTGTTAGTGGGCGCACAGGACGACATTGCAAGGCAAATTATAGTGATTTGGAATCAGGCGAAGGTGTCGTTAGTGGTGCCATTTCGGAGAATCTTTGTGTATATTAATCTGGTGATGTTGATAATGCTGTTCACAGAAAAGGTTTACATGGCCATGGTCGTTGCATTTAACATGTTGTTTGGTAAAAAACCGGAACAACGTTACAAATTTGAACCATTTGAAGATGATGTTGAGCTGGGTAGCTCTATTTACCCTCTTGTTCTTGTTCAGGTTCCAATGTTCAATGAAAGAGAGGTTTGTTTTCGCAATTTCTCTGTTGCTGTTTTGGTGTTATAGTGTGTTTTAAATTGATTTGTGCAAACAGGTTTATCAGCTGTCTATTGGAGCTGCATGTAGGCTTTCATGGCCGTCTGATCGTATTGTGATTCAAGTGCTTGATGATTCAACAGATCCATTGATCAAGGTTGTTAAAATGTACATTTTACTAACTGAAGTAACTTATGTATTCTGGGAAAGAAAATACTACTACACTTTTAAGTATATAATGATACCTTATTTTTGTATGTTTCTATGGTTGTGCATTGAATTTGGGATGTATTGTAGAGTATGGTGGAAATGGAATGCAACAGTTGGGCAAGCAAAGGAACAAACATACACTATCAAGTTAGGGACAATCGAAAGGGATACAAAGCAGGGGCACTTAAAGAAGGTCTAAAGCATGATTACGCCAAACAATGTGAGTACGTGGTCATCTTTGATGCGGATTTCCAACCCGAACCTAATTTTCTCACTCAGACAATTCCGTTTCTTCATCATAACACTGAACTTGGTCTTGTTCAAGTTCGTTGGAAATTTGGTAAAAATTATACCCCTAAAGCTCACTTCAGTCTCTTTTTTTTTCTGTTTACTTGTCATATTTATACTTAATATATAATATTTAGCCATATGTGTAATATATAAGTAGGTAGATAGATATTATTCTTATGATAAATTGGTCAAATAGATACTTTGTGAGTGATGGAACTATAACATTTTACGTAGAGGTTATTATTAGGTCATCTTCTCAACAGGTTACAGCTAGGGAGTCGGAGTCGCACTTATGTTTTACTATATATAAAAAAAGATCCTTAGCTTTTTATATAAAATCCATAAGAGTTTTTATGACTGGGGCGTAACCCTTGACCCCTTGATTATGCCATGCACTTTATTATATGAATGTGTATGTCATATCAACAAATCCGTAGTAGCGAAATACTAATGATAAGAGCATTCACATCCGTTCCCCTATATATTTATGAGTGGGTCCTTATATTATAAGAAATGGTTGTGAATTGAGGAGATGTAAAATGTTATTGTTCATCTGTATATTTGGAGGTGTACTGTTCAACTCTATTAATTTTTTAATATTTTTTGAAAGTGATTGTAAGTGATGAAGAGATAAAAGGTAATTATAAAAGTATAAAAAACTATTATTAAATTAAAAATGAGAAAAATAATTTTTAATGTAATTATAAGACTACGGATAAAAAGAATGATGTCAAGACAAGTTGATAAGTTAGTAAGCTAAAAAGAGAAGGGTATGTCAGCTTTGACTTAATTAGGACATCTAAATAAGAATAGATAAAATATGAAATAGTTTTCTTGGTTAGGCTATGTGTAGTCATAACGCCCCTTTGTGGGCGTTATGCGACACGTGGCGCGTCACGTGTGCGGGTGGACGTTATGGGGCGTTATGCATTTTAAGCCCGTAGTCATAAAGCCCCCGCCTAATCATTACCCAATTATTAATTTCTATTTTTTAATAATTATTCTCTAACTTTATAAAATTAAAATTCATTTCATTAAATTAAAAAAACATTACACTAAAATAAAAATAAAAAACATTACACTTAAAAAAAAAAAAACGGTTTCACTAAAAAAATAAAAAAACAACACTTCAAAGATTATATTTTTTTTTTGATCCTTTCCTTTTGGGCCAACGCCATCTTCAAAGCTTTTCCGGTAAGGTGGTCGTGCGGTTTCGAGTAGAACTCAAAGTCGTGAGCCCATTGTCTATCCCGCATAATCTCCGTAACTTCGCGGTTCTCCTCCATACGTTTACTACCGAGTTCGTGTATGTCTTGAAGTCGCTTGTTTATCTCCGAAAATGCGTCACTCATATCCGTTCCCATAGATATCGATGACGACTCGGGCTTTTTCGCCCGCCTACTTCTTCCGGGCGGTCTTGGTAGCTCCTCCACCGGCTCGTCATCCGGAATATCCTCGTTCAAGTCGGTGTTTCGAGCGTCGGAGGTTGCTGTTTCGGGTTCACCCGACTCGTTTGTTTTGGACCTCTTTGACGGCCGTTTATTTCCCGAACGACCACTCAGAGTAGATATGGCGGCCCATTTGGGGCTATGGCGAAGGATTTGCCAACACCTCATGTACGGGAAATGGCCATTAGCATCCGTATACTCGACCAACGCCGCTTGCGTGATGTCCTCGTCCTTGCTTCCACTTTTCCATCCGGCAAAAGTGCGTTGGTACACGGTTTGAAAGTTTGTGCATTTTTTGTTTATATCGGTCCACTTGCCCGATATAGAGTCCGGTGGGCGGTATTCGTCATCTTTACCAATTAGCTCGAAAAAAAGCGCTCGTATTCGGCGTCAAAAAACCGATTTATCTTGATTGTTTGCTACAAAAAAAAGATATAATTAATTAGTCTAAAAAACTGCATAAAAACAGGAAAAAAAAACAGAAAATAATTAAAAAAACAGAAAATAATTAAAAAAACTGCAAAAAACAGAAAAAAAAAAACAGAAAAAAATAAAGAAATTTAAAAAATATACCTATAACCGGGTCCTCCGACACATCAATCCAAGCGCGGGTTAACGCATACTCCTCATCGGACTCCCACGATATCACATTTTTTTTCGCTCGGGTGATGGTTTCCGCTTTCTTTTTATGTGGCCGTTTTGCTTTTGCTTTTCCTTTTCCTTTTTGCGTCTCCGCTCCTTCGGGTTGTGTTTCCGGAACAACATCGGGTTCGTGTTGTGGGGAGCCGAAAGCTTGAGCCGACCCGAACGCTTGAGACTGTCGGTGTTTTGATTCGGGTTCCACCCGTAGAGATTCGGGTCCCATGATAGCGGTTGGTTCAAAAGATTCATGAACCCGGGATTTTGTTGATTGTAGTCGAGAAAACCGGAGCCGAAAGGGTTGGGTCGAGTGGGAACCGGCGACACGGGGCGAGTAGGATTACCACTTTGGTTTGGGTCCGCACTTGATCGGGGAGGAATGAAGCCACGGTTGAATGGATGCATTGTATAAAATATAAGGAATTCTAAAAAAAAGTGGAAGAGATAAAGAGTGTTTGAGTGTGTATGGTAAAAAAATAGGAAAGGAGGTATTTATAAAATAAAGTTTGAAAAAAATTGATTTTTTTTTTAAGGAAATGACCGTTTACAAACGGTCAAAAATAACAAAGTTCAATTTTATCGCGCCGTTATCAACATCGCGCCGTTCGAAATTTTCAAAACATGGCGCCCCTCGTGGCGGTGTGCCCGGCGCTATACCGGCGCTATGCTTGGGCATACCGCCCCACTACGTATAACCTTATGGCTATATTATTATTTAGTTAAATAGATTTAGATTAATTAACTAAGCTTTATTTACAGTATTTATAGGAATATTTTTACAAGTTACAGATATATTTATACACACACATCGACCCACTATATTTTGTTACAAATGAGAGTTAAACCCTCAAACACATTAAAAATGTAGCATCATAAATACACACAATGATACAGAATAGAATATATATATATATATATATAGAGAGAGAGAGAGAGAGAGGAAGGTTCATTTGAGAAGAAAATATATTAGAATATATATGGGAAGATTCATTTGAGCAAAAAATTTAATTGAGAAGAAAAAGAACAAAGAGTAATTTTGTAAAAAATTAAATAGATTTTTCAATTATCTCATTTATTATCATCTTTAACTAATTAATTAGTCATAAAGACTATCATCCTCCACACTAACTTTTTTTTGCCAACACACATCAAAAGTTATCTTACATATTTCAAAATTTATCCTACACGTTGAAATTTATCCTATACAACTCGTAATTTATCATATACACCTCGTAATTTATCATGCACTTTAAATTATTTTATTATTTTTTTTTGAAAAATGTATATTTTGAAGATAAGTTACAAAAAAATTTAATGTAGTTAGCTATTAAAAGGGAAGACTACAAATTAATGATCTAAGTAGATTTACCAATGTACCCTTATAGTATCATTAAATACTTATATTAAATGAAGTAAAATAAAACATTGTTATTGGTTGAAATTTATTATTTTTTCTTCTTACAAAAAAATTCTTAACATTTGAACTCTCCACTATATATATATAGCATGAGGTTCATTGGGGAACACTAAAAAGTGGAGAACCGGGGAACCCCTTTTAACAATTAACTTAACATGTTAAAAATCAATTTTTTAAATTTTTTTCGATGCCTTTCTTTATAAATACTCGTCGAGGCTTTTTTTTATAAAAAAATCAAAAAATAAAAATATAAAAAATTTTTAATAAAAGGCTTAATTTTTTTTTTTGCAAAAAAGATTTTTTATTGGAATAGTTTCTACCAATTTTTATAAGGAAAAAATCTAAAAAAAAATTAATTTTTAACATGTTAAGTTAATTTTATAAGATATATTTTTAAACATTTTTTTTAATATTTTTTATTTTTATTAAAAACGCCAAAAAAATTTAGAAAAGTTGATTTTTAATATGTTAAATTGAATTTTTAAAAGTGTTATCCGATTCCCCACTTTTATAGGGTGAAGTTATTGACAAAAAGTTTTTTTTATATAAAAAAACTGCGATTTTTATAAAAAAATTGGGAAAAAACAAATTGGTGTGTTTTTTAGGTTCTTTTTAGTTAGTTTTCGAGTTTTCACAATAAAAGTGGTTTTCATTTGAACCATCCCTATACTAATGAAATATAAATATTTTGAAACTTTTTCTTAATACATATATATATAATCATTTTAAAAATCTGTTACCTGATTTACATTACATTATAGTTGCGTATTCCAATTTAGCTAATGTATTCCACCATATTTTGTCAAACTCCTACTTATAATAATCATGTCGTGGCGTCGTATGCTAAGGCTCCTGCTATTACCTTTTGCTGATGAAATTCAATATGTACACGTACAAGACATGATTTTGCTTGTATGTGAGTTGGTTCGCGTATGATACAATTTTAAGCAGGAGTTTGAAATAATAAACTGTAATAGGCGAGTTAAAACAAAATACGCAACTGCGTGACCCCTGACTAGGTGCTGCCTAATTAAACTCTGATATGATTATATGAGATCTTAAATGTTAACTAGTTTTATGATTTTCTTTTAGATAGATATGCATAAATGTAAAAAAATTTAACAACATTTTCAACCATCAATAAAACGAAAAATGAGATAAAAGAAACGTGGTTGGGAATGACAACTTTATTTTTTGGTGATTGTGCGCACTAAATTGCCCCAACAATTTAAAGCCATCTTGAGATGCTCTTGGTCAACTTAACAATGGAAGTATGGGATAAATTTGATAATGTAATGGTGTAGTTTTATAGTGCTGTAGTATTATGATGGTGAATGTATTGTGTCTATCTGCTAGTATCTTGCGAGTGGATGATGTTGTATTTTGTGTTGGTGATGAACAATAATGCTTTCTTGGTTGGCGTGAGCGTTCATATATATATATATATATAGGGTAAAATTCATGCGAGAACCACCTTTATCAATGTGAACACAACCTAAAATAGCTAAAAAAACCTAACCCCCCCTCCAAAAAAAAAAAAAACCTAAACCCCCCAACCCCCCCCCCCCCCCAAAAAAAAAAAAAAAAAAAAACCTAACCCCCCATCCCCTCAAGCTAAAATGCTAAAAACTAAACCCTCAAAAAACCTAAAAAAATAAAAAAAAAACACACACAATTTTTTTTTAATATTTTTTAAGTTAAAATCGCTACTTTTAGTAGCCAATTTTTTTTTTTTAAATTTAATTTTTTTTTTGCTATTAAAAGTAGCGATTTTTTTATAAAAAATATTAAAAAAAAATTGTGTGTTTTTTAGCTATTTTTGTTTGTGTTCAAATTGGTTCTCGCGATTCTCGCAATAAAAGGTGGTTCCTAACGGATCTTTGTCCTATATATATATATAGGGTTGGGGTAAAATAAAACTCCTATGAGTTGTCAGAACTTAGAGAACTCAGCCTTACGAAAGGTTTTAAAAAAAATATATTATCAAAAATCCTAAAAAACAAATTTTCCAAAAAAAAAAAAACTAGTTTTATTTTATTTACACTACTCGTAAATGTTGTAAAAAGTTGATGTTATGCTGCCAACGAGGTAGTGGTGGAGTGATTGTGGAAAGACTTAGTGTTTCTTGTGACCTAGGTTCGACTCTCACTCTCCTCATTATTTTCTGCGGCATCCTGGTGAAAGGCGAATACGGGTAGCGCCGGTTCGTCTTGGATGGAGGCGAGGTTTTACCGATTATTTCGCTGTCGTGCCTTCAGGCGGGTGGAGGTCGGGTTTCCACGCATCTGGGAGAGCCAAGGGGGCTGGCGGCGGTCGAGTAGTCGACCTTGTCCACAGCACCCGGTGTCACGGTGGTTGGCACATCATTCCTTGCCGTTAAAAAAAATTATGTTATGCTGATGTTATTAGCTTTTTATAGCAGCAGCTGTAAATGACCAAAAACAACACTTCAAGTGATTGTTTAATTAATGTTGCAGTGAACTCAAATGATTGTTTGATTAATGTTGCAGTGAACTCAAATGATTATTTTTTTCTTTCACAAATAAACACAAATTGATATATCTAATTAATGTTGCAGTGAACTCAAATGATTGTTTAATGACAAGAATACAAGAGATGTCACTTGATTATCATTTTAAAGTGGAGCAAGAATCTGGTTCTATTACTCATGCATTCTTTGGATTTAATGGTAAGGAAACCTATACCTAAAAGGCGTCCTTTTATTTTCTGTGTTAATTGACTGTTACATAATTCAGCATCCGATGATGTTTATCTTTTTCTTTTTGAACGACTTAAATTACATCAAATCTGTATTCGACGGGGCTCGAATCCTTAACGTTTATCCAGGTTACACAAACTTTAGACACTACACATTGTGACATTGGTGACAAATTTGCAATTTAAGACACTAATAACATAAATTGTATTCAAGTGCTACTTCTACAAATATAAGTTGAAGTGGTGTTCTATATATATTTCTTTTTACTAGGAACTGCCGGAGTTTGGCGGATGGCTGCCCTTAACGAGGCAGGTGGATGGAAAGATCGCACCACAGTGGAAGATATGGATTTAGCAGTCCGAGCTAGTCTTAAAGGATGGAAGTTCTTATACATTGGCTCACTAATGGTATATTTCATTACTTTTTGTGTAGAAAAATTAAAGTACAAAAGGAAGTATGAATATCTATGACATACATACACACACACATATATATATATATATATATAGAAACGGGATCGGGAGAAAACGCTCAAAAGTGTGAGAACGGTGAGAACGCTTCCTGGTCTAACACGTGTCACGCCGCTTAGAAAAGGGCGGGGGGGGGGGGGGGGGGGGGCTTTTTGTCCTTTCATTTTCTACTTTTCCAGTTCCGCTTTTTCCCAATGTTGTTATAAATTTTGGTTTTTAAGATTTTTGGCGTTAACCAAATTCAATAATTAATGACGTTTTAATGGTTTCATTGTATCAACATTTTGGCGTTTATGGCTTTTATGGCGTTTATTCACATCGTATGCCATTGGAACACAGGGGGCAGGAAATCTATTTGAATGGCGTTTTCCAAGGGGTTTTAAACAAGATGGCCTATTGTTCTATTATTTTTTATAAACATTTTGGCGTTTGTGGTATATTGGCGTTTTACTATTGTTAAATTATATTTCAACCACAGGAAAAAAAAATACAAGGGAAGGAAATAAATTAAAAATCCTAATCGAATCTCTTTTCGCAATCTTCACTGTCATCAGTCTCTCTCTTCTTTAATAGTACAAGAATTGTCACTAAATATATGGTGTTTTATGTAAAACTTAACAAACCTATCGGTTTGATTTTTTTTGCCTGCTCGTCTGTTGAACTAGCTTTTTCTGTAGATGTTTGGGGACATAGATCTATGGCGTGTGAGTGGGTTTTTCGCTTTTTCTTTATCTGGATCTTCATCTTTATAGTGAATCCACTCTTCAGTGTCATTGATCTCTTCTCCTCATCCAAACCTTCTTCAAGAACACAAAATACGAAATGCCATATGACTGGCATCAGTATCTTTTTCTTGAAATTTTGTCCATCTAATGCAGAAAAATCTTTCTGAGTTACTCCCCTCTGATAACAATCCACTTTATTTGTTGGCGTTTTACAGTGGGTGGTATTTAGTAGTATTGGCGTTTGTTTTTTTGGTTTAATCAAATGGAAGTTGCTGAGACGTATCATTTTATAGGATGTCTTTTTGGCGCCTTAATTAGGCGGTGCATTATTATAATAAAGTATTCGTCTTTTCAGTTACTGTTTTGTAATTAATGTTTTTGATAAGCTTTATCTCTGAAGTCTGTAATACGTCATATCTTTCAAGTTTGGCGTTTTAGATTCTTCAGTATTACTGATTTTGTATTTACTGTTTCTAGTTACATTATCAAGTTTGCTTTTTATTTTTTATTATTTTTTTGGGTTTTTTATAATAATTTTTCAAAGTAATTTTATTATAGTTTGGGAGTTTTTTGGTGGCGTTTAACTGGATGATATCGTTTAAACAAGCATTTTGGCTGTTTTGACGTTTTTTATTATATATGGCGTTTTTATTATATAACAATTAACTGAAAAGGAAAATAAAAAAAAGAATACATAAACATTTGATCTTCCAAATCTTCTCTATCACCAGTCTCTTTCTTCTTTTTTGAATCATGCTAACTGGCTGGTTCGACTTTCGTATGATTCATTTTGTTTGTTTGTTTTTTCAAGTAGTTTTTTGTGTTGCTCCTTGGAAGCACACAGTCTGACATCACCATCTTTTTCTTGAAGATTTGTCCATCTCATGCAGCAAAATGTTATTGAGTTTAGATCCTTCAGCCAACAATCTTGAATTTTTACAATCAACGATGTTTGATTTTTTTACTTTTTTGGCGTTTTACCGATAAAAAGAACGCCACGAAATAAGATCACCTTAAACCTCAAATTTTGATCATGATAAAATCAATAATGTTTTGCTGTATGAGATGGACAACATTGTTAATCCTCGGTCAAGAAAGATAACTGACAATGTTGTCCACCCCATACAGCTAAACTTTATTGACAACAAACCTCAATAATGTTTTTGTATGTTTTGGCGTTATAAATTGGATGGAAGTTTAGGATAAGTCAATAATATTTTACTCAATGAAATGGACAATATCCTCACTTAAGGATTTTGTCTATTTCATTGAGCGAAATCTTACTGACAGGCAAACTGAATTTTAAAAAAAATGTTTTGGGGTAGGAAGATATTTGATGTTTGGTTTTTCTGGCGTTTCTAAGGCGAATGGGTTATATAAAATATGACGTTTGGGTTTTTGTGTGTGTTTTTAATTGAAGGTCTGAGATGTTGTATATATAGGATTTTTTGGCGGTTTTTTAGGCAGGATTTAACTATAATTAAGTTTGTCGTTTTATATTTAGTGGCGTTTTACTTAGAATGGTCTGTGATTTTTGTTTTTTGGCGTTTTATTTCATGAGATGACGTTTTGTGTGGAGTAGTCAAAAGACCCTTTTAACCTTAATGAAGCGCGTCCACGTAATAAAATTGATGTTATTTACGAAAAACGCCACCGCGCCATTCTAGTCCATAGATTGTTTTGATCGGACGATCGTTAAGCGTTCTCACCGTTCTCACACTTTCTACCATTTTCTCTAAATCCCGACCCTATATATATATATATATATATATATATATATATATATATATATATATATATATATATGCTTATTTGATTTATAAAATATAATCCTTTGTGCTTTTGATGTATAGGTTAAAAATGAACTACCAAGTGTATTGAAAGCTTATCGGTATCAACAACATCGTTGGTCTTGTGGTCCAGCAAACCTTTTTAGAAAAATGGTTTTTGAAATCATGAAAAATAAGGTTTGATCTTAGTTCTTCAATTTTATTACCTTATTTGATTACTGCATGTATGTTGTTTTGAATTTCTTTACTTGTTGTCCAGAGAGTGACATGGTGGAAGAAACTATATGTGTTGTATAGTTTCTTCTTTGTAAGAAAGATCGTAGCTCACATCGTTACATTTACACTCTATTGCGTTGCGATTCCTGCAACAGTATTGATACCGGAAGTTATGATTCCAAATTGGGCTACAATATATATCCCAACCATCATCACGCTTCTGAATGCAGTTGGAACTCCCAGGTTGGTTGTTAGTTCTTGAATCATTCTTAGTTAGTCTTTTTACTATTACATGAATGTTCTAACTTTATGTTTCTTTTGTAGGTCTTTCTATTTGGTGGTGTTTTGGGTTCTCTTTGAGAATGTCATGTCCTTACATCGGACTAAGGCGACATTCATCGGACTTTTTGAAACCCAAAGAGTGAATGAATGGGTCGTCACTGAGAAGCTTGGAGATGCTTCCAAGGTCAAAGTAGCACTTCAACAAAGTCAATCACGATTTAAAATAGGGGAAAGGTAGTTATACTGTAACTTACTTATGTTTACACACACACATAGTGAGAGGTTCAATCTAGACCACAAAAAAGTTGGGAACTAGGAACCAGGTAACAAAATCTCATAAAATTTATTTTTACATGTAAAAAGTTTATTTTTATCTAATTTTTTCAGAGTTTTTCCATATAAGCATGTAGAAGCCGTTTTAATAAAAAAATATAAATAATAAATAAGTTAAAAAGGTAAAAAAAAATATCAAATTAAGTTTTTTATTTGAACTTCTTCTACGAGTGTGTATAGGAAAAAAGCCCTGAAGAATGGAAATCATGTAAAACTAATCTTTTTTCTATATAAAACTGATTTTTTACATGTAAAATTAGTGGTTCCCTATATATTTTTTATGGTTTTCAAATAAATTTACTTCAATGGGGAACACTAAAAAAGTAAGGAACAGAGAAAAGACATTTAACATGTTAAATAAATCATAAAAATTCAATTTAACATGTTAAAAGTTAAAAAAAAAATTCAAAAATGTTTTCGGAGCTTTTGTATATAAATACATGTAGTTTTTTAATAAAAAAATCAAAAACTAAATAAAGTTTTTTTAAAAAAAAAAGCTTAAAAATAGTTAAAAAGGTAAAAAAAATTACAAAAAATGTTTTTTTTTTCTTATTGTAAATGATTTTTTTTAATTCGAGTAGCTTCTATACATCTTTGTATGCAAATGTTTCGATTTTTTTTTGAAAAAATAAATAAATTTTAGCATTTAAATTGAATTTTATAATATTTTTAACATGTTGATACAATTTCCCCGGTTCCTGACTTTTTTAGAGTTTCTCATTAAACCTGAGGTAGCATGTCAAACATGGGTTCATCAGCATACTTCTTTTAAATTAATATTATTTTTTATATATTCACGTATGTGTTAACACTAAAAATAAATTTAATGAAATTATATGTATGTGGAACAGAATTCTTATGCTAGAGCTTTGTCTGGATTTGTCATTTTTGGATGTGCTTGCTATGATCTTGTATATGGAAAGTACCACTACTATGTT
Organism: Helianthus tuberosus; assembly: GCA_030545235.1. Lineage (NCBI taxonomy): Eukaryota > Viridiplantae > Streptophyta > Magnoliopsida > Asterales > Asteraceae > Helianthus > Helianthus tuberosus. Next base: position 153,926,032 of record CM060430.1, read on the forward strand.
TACCTTTATCTACAAGCTATAGCTTTCATCACAATGGGTTGTGGTTATATTGGCACTCAGGTCCCAAGCTCTTAGCTCACAAATGTCCGTTTCAATTCTCTCACCGCTTATATTTCCAATTAAAAAAATAATGCGTATGTCCTCAATTGTAATGTTTATGTATGTAGAATTTGTTTTGTATGTAATATCTTGTTCCTGTATAACTACTTTATAATTCTTTGATTTTGAATAATAAAGATATCACATTGTTCGATTATATATCTTCAATGTTCATCAAAAAATTAAAGTAACCATTTGTTCAGTGACTAGCTTGATGCTAGCGACGTACTAGTTTGATGAAACAATGGTTAACCGGGTGGGTTAACTCACTGGTCTCGTCAAGAGGGTTAATCCCTTCTTTCCGAGGATCGCCGGCTGGATCGTCTGGTGGTGGGTTTCCTGCACAAGGAAACAAACCGTGACTCGCAACAAGGAGGATGGGGTGGGGGGTGCTCCTTGTTACCACTCTCCGGTGTGAGAATCAGTAATTTGCTTGGGAAGCAAAGTGTGATAGTAGTAGTATTGAGAGAGTTGAGAAGTGATACCTCAAACCTGGTTTGGGGTGAGTATTTATAGCCGAGGAGTGGAGGAGGGTAGTTGAATAGCTAGCCTGACATCGCACAGCTATTTGCAGGTGTGTCAGACCTGTCGGTTACGGTGGTGATGCCACATCCTGCTGTGGTGTCAGACTGTTGTATACACGTGGGCCGGTAGGCGACTGATCTCAGTGCCACTTGCACTGTAGTGTCAGACCCACTTACCTCGTAGGCAGGATGCGGTGCCAGGCCGCATCGCTGCTTGTGGTCATTGATGTTGTTTCCGCATTGGTTGTTCCATCCATGATTTAATGCGGGATGCGGTGCCATGTCGCATCGCCGCTTAGTGACTGTTACTGTTGTCCAGATCCCTTGTCGTGACGAAAATGTTCATAGGATGCGGTGCGGGGCCGCATCTCTATGCGTAACATTGGTTTCCGTCCTTAAGGTAAGTCTTCTCATCATTGGACAGATTGGACTGCTGTGTTCGTGTGTGACCACGCGGACATAGGTGAGTTTATTGCTGGTGGAGGTTTTTTGATAAGGGTAATGGTCATTCGCGGTCATGCTGACGCGAGATCTGGGACCATACCCCTTCAAGTCCCCCCAGTCTAGTGTTCCTTCCTTATGCAAGTTGCATGTGGGAGGGATACTGGACTATGTTGTCTAGAAGGTTAACTATGGGCCATGCGGATGGCTCCTTCTTTTAGTAAGTAGTAGGACTTTCGAGTGGATTGTTCCTTCCTTTGAGAAGGAAATCCGGTGAGCAAGTTCCGTCTGATGCGGAATTCTCAGCCAAGGACTTGACTCTTAGTCTACCTTTTCTTGATGTCATCAGCCACCTGTTGTTGTTTCGAACCAACCTTTGAGACGGTGACTGAAGGTGTTAGCAGGGTTCGAACCAACCTTTGAGATCGTGACGGAAGATGTACGTCTTCGTCACTCTGGTTGTAACCTTTGTGTCAGCTAGTGCAAAGTTGTAGATACTTTGCTCAAGCTCTATGTTCAGCAACAGGACATGCAATGAGGATCCCTGTTTTGTAGGGTATTCGTGTTCTCCAGTTAAGCTTTCTAGTAACCGCACGTCCTCTGCGGTTTATCTCTCAAGTAACCGCACGTCCTCTGAGGCTTAGCTCTCTAGTAACCGCACGTCCTTTGCGGTTACCTCGTTGCCGAACCATGTTGGCCACGTTTGTTTGAGGGACGTAGGGTAGTTGCGCCATTGTTGGCCGTGTTTGGCCGAACAATGTGAATCTGAACTATGGGCAGATAAACATGGTCATAGGCAAGGTTGTGCCCACCATTGTTTATTCTATGCGGTCCATAGGTAGGTAACTAGTCATAAGCAGACTTATTACCACTGTTCTGGAGCTACTTTCCTTCACGCTTTGGTGGAACGTAGCTTTCCTTTATGTCGTGTTGCCTTCAGAGATTATGTGAGATATTTGGGAAGTTGGTTGAAACTCTTCCGCATTCGTTTTGTAGCCACTTTCCTTCATGTTTAGTTGTAAAGCAGTTTTTCTTGAAGTAGCTTTGCTCCTCCGCATGGTGCTTTAGTTGTGGCTCTTCCGTAGCTACCGTTCGCATAGTTGCGGTTTGTAGTGACTACTCACAAGTGATTGCGGTTTGCAGCAAAGAACTCGCTTCTAGAAGTCTTGTAGTCTGGACGTAGCTCTTGAAGGTTCAGGAGACAGTGTTGCTGATGTGCGGTTGCTCAGCACACTTGTCTTTTTCCTTAAGGAGAAGCTGTTTGCGTTCCCTCTGTGGTTGTGAACCGGAAATGAGGGTTTTGAAGCTTGAAGAAGATTACATGGGGTATGGTTTACCGCATCCTGAGAAGCGGTTTTCGCAGTCCAAAGAACCATGCTGGTTCTGAGTATCTGACGCACCTGTGTGGGTTGGTGTGTGTCCTCTCCGCATATTCCACGTGTGCGCGTGGATATGTGCGGTTATTGGTTATACCCCCTTATATAATTTTAAAGATATATATTTTTGCCTTTTTTGAGGGGTATGTAAAAAACGACATGCGGTATGGGTTATGGTGCGGTAAACCAGAGAAACCGCATGCCGCTTAAGTTTGGATAATGTTTGTCGCTTTTGTGTTGTCTACGTGGCTGATGGCACGTGTGGGTTGTTGAAAGTTGGTAGAATTCTGACATGTGATGTTTCTGAAAGGACGTTTGCATTGACCGAGGTCATAACTGCACTGTAGCAAGTAGCGTAAAGGTCAATTCTGTCAGGCGCGTGGGCGGCCACACGCGCGTGATAACCGTCAGCTGAAAAGTCGCTGAACACGTGGCGAAACGTAAGTGGCCCTTTTTGAACTTTGTAAGTCGGTTACTCCATCGTATTAATTGCGATGAGTATATAAGGGGAAACCGTTTGGTTTCTCCTCACTTTGTTCAAAATTTTTTAAAAATTTCTCCGGTGAAAAAGAGACCATACTCTTCATCTTCTCCGATCAATCCGCCTTTACTTCCGGCGATTTTCCGAGTTTTTATACAACTTAATCCTTTTCTTCTTCATATTTCCGATTGCTGAACCATCTAACCCACACAATGTGGAGGGTGAAAACCCTGAAATTTCTTCTCCGGTGGGCGGTGAAGACGAAGATGATGGTGGTAGTGCCCCTGGTGGTGGTTTACCACCGTTGAAGTGGTCGAAGGCGTCGTTCGACCAACTGATGATTAGTACACAAATGCCTTCCGAGTTTGGGGCTGTTTATCCCGAAGACGGTGACACCGGTGCTTGTGCTCCAGCCGGTCACGTGACCATGTGGGCCGATTCTTTCGTTGATGGTAACCTTCGTTTACCATTGACCGTTTTTGTTGCTGATTTGTTGGAGCATTACAAGGTCCATATCTCCCAAATGAGTCCTTTTGGGTTTATTCGTATTAGACACTTCGAATCGACTTTTCGTGCCCTTGGTTTGCCGGTTACCGTTGATAATTTCCGGGGGTTTTATCAGTTGACGGTGAACACTGGGTTCTTCTCTTTCCGAGAACGGTACGGAAGTACTAAGTTGATGACCCCTCCCAAGGGTATTACAAAGTGGAAGTGCAAGTTTTTCTACGTTAAAGCTGCCGCAGTTGTTCTTAACATGACTTTGCGGAATGTTAATGAGCCTATCCCTGTGGAGGATATTGCCATTCCTTCTGTGGAGAATGCGGAGTGGTTTCCACGGTTGAGGACTATTGAGCATAGGCTGCTGAAGAACACTGAATTGTGGATGCTGCGGATGTTATTAACTAGGGCTGATAAGCATGCAAAGCCCATTGTGTGGGAGAAAACTGGTGGTAAGTGTTCTTACTCTTCTGCGGTTTCATTATTCTTTTGTTTGTCATTAATTTGAATGTGTAAACTCAGAAGTTGTTGTTGAGCTGTGGAAGATATTTGATCCAACATTTACTGGCAAGGTTGATATTGTCAAGACTGCTGAAGGTGCAGGTTTTAATTTGACTATTCTCCATAACTTCCGCGTTCCTACACGCGAGGCGTTGACTGCACCCCTGCCGCAGGGCAAAGGTATAATTTATAGCCTTCTTTACTTGCCTTGTAAGTTTCATGTTGCTGATATTCTACATGCAGGTACTCTTGGGGTCCTTGGTAAGTTTGAGTCAAAGGGTGCCCCCAAAAAGCATGCAGAAAAGAAACAAGTGGATAAACCTGCGCGGGGTCGCGGCAAGAAGAAAACCGAAGCTCCTGTTGTTCCGCCTTTGGTTCCGCATGCCGCAGGTATCTCTCGATCTCATTTCCGCAGATATACCGATTATGTGGTAGTATCTGACACCCTTGAGGGCTTGGGTGTTCCAGGTGCTGGTGCGGCCACAGGTGGAACCACTGCGGGTTCAAAGGCTGCTGATGAGAAGAAGAGGAAAGCGGGGAAATCTGTTGATGCTGGTGAGGGAAAGAAACCGAAGATTCAGACCAGACACAGGGCTTATGTGGGACAAAGGAAGCCTGCGGTTGTTCCTGGTGCGTGATGCATTACTGTTAGGATCTGAGGCTCTCATGATTGTGTTTGTTTGTGAGATTTGAACAAATCAAATAGATATGAACAGTTTTAAGTGCAGCGAAAATGAATAACAAACTTTGTAAACACAATCAAAGGAGAATATAGTTTGATAAACAATTGCTTTTCATAGAGTTGAAAGATTACATCAAAAGCAAAAGGTTACAATGCAAGCTTACAGACTAAACTCCCCCTCAGCCTGATACTTCAGAATTGGTTGCACAAGATGAAAGGATTAAATTGAGGAGAAGAACTCTCTCAAGAAAAATCAAATATAACAGTACAGAGTACTGTCATATTTATAGGCAAACCAAACTACTGATGTACCTCAGCTGACGTCACCATGATAGTGACATCTAACAGCCTAACAACCTGTAAACACTGTTCTATACAACTACTGATGTCTAACAACTAATTGATAATAAAATACAAAACAAGTCTAACACAGTTCATGTTCCACTGTTGTAGCCTAAGCACTGACTGTTTGAATCATCAGTGCTTTCTCCAAAAGGTGATCAGTCTTTGAATGAGCAGTGCTTGGGTCTTCAGCAGTACTTAAGAGACAGCAGTAGATAGAGCTCAGTGTTTGCCTTTTAGCAGTCTTTAGTTGTTCCATCAGTGTTTGGTTCATCAGTTGTTCTTCTGAGCAGTACTAGGAGTGTATCAGCAGATAGGTAACCACTGTCAAGGGGAGAGCTTAGAGTAAACGTCTGCTTATAGTGAATCCACTGTTGTGACCAGGTTTTGGCTTTAGATTATCTGTTCCTCTGGTAGGGTTCAATCCCAACAATCTCCCCCTGGAACTGATAATGCCAAAACCTGTCATTATTCTGGATCTTTATTACTCATCAAAAGTTCCCTTGCTTTTCTTTTGAAATCTTCTTCAAATTCTTTGGAACTTATGTCATCTTCATCCCTGCACAGTGAAAGTTCAAGGAGATCCTGCAAATCTTGAACACTAAGGCCTAGTGCTTCTTTCCTTGATATGTACTTCACATCTCCATTGGATCTGACAATAGTCAATACATGGGTCTTTTGGTCAGACATCCACTTTAGTATTTTCGAACCCAATGGATTTCTTGGGAGAGATTTATTTGAAGATGAGTTGGGAGATGTTGGCCTTGTGAAAACTTGCAGACTCTCAGACATTCTTTTGTAAGCCATTTCAATGACATCGTTTGCTGCAGCTATATCTTCTGCAGTTTCTCTTTCAATCAGCTCCTGCCTTTCAATGTCTGTCATGTCTGTTGAAGTGTTTGGTGATGCAGGTTTGGTTAATATCCTTTTAAAAAGGTTTTAAAGTTTTTCTGAGCTTTCTTCTTTTAGACCCATTTTCATGATGGATTCTGTGAAGTACTCAACTTCCTTTTCTTTAACCTCTTCACTAGTCAACTGTTCTTTTTCTTCTTGGTTTGTCACAAAAGTAGACCGGAACAGTGTTTTGAGGTTTTCTATTTGCTGTTCAAGTTTCATTCTTTGTTCATGCTTCTTTGAAGTGCTTGAAACAGTTATCTTTCTTTTCTTTAGCCTTTCATAGGCTTCATCAGTCTGCTGTTTTGACCATTTTGATATGGCTTCAGCAGTGTCCATTTTTGCATCCACCAGCTCCTTTTTCTTTCTCTTATACTCAGCAGTTAGGTCAGCAATGAGATTTTTGTATTTTCTCCAGTTTGGAGCATTCTTCTTCTTTGTAGGATCATTCTTGATTTTCTCAATCCTTTCTGCCTCATGCTTTAGAGGGACTATTGGCCATTCTTCGAACTGTTGTTCTTTAGCAGGATAGAATTTCTCTTTCATGATGTAGGCTAGATATTGTTTTCTTAACTTTTTCTTTTGATCAGCCTTTTCTTTGTTTAGGTCTTGTGCAAACTCTTCTATCTTCTTTACTTTTGTGAAGTAGAACTCCAGTCTTTTAGCAATGCCATCTTCGCTTAAACGTTCACGTTCACTCTCAACTTTAGCTCTTAGTTTAGCTTGCCTTGCCTTGATTTTGAGGTAATCATCCATATCATCTGGTGGCATGTAACCTATGAGTGAGGAGAATCTTCTTTTTGAAGGATCTTCTTCTGTATAGAATTGCCTCATCTCATTTTTGATAGCTTCAAGTTCCAGTGGATGTTGTGTAGCATTAGGATCATGTATACCCTCATCGGCAGAGATTGGCTTTCTTTTTCTGTTGAAGAGCTTTGGTTGTGATGTAGGGAAGGTGAGAGCAGTGGTGGATGATTGACTAACAACTGTTGAAACAACTGGTGTTTCAACTGCTGTTGTCATTACACCTACTGATATGTCAGCAGATGTCTTCTGCTTTTGAGCAGGGGATGACGGTGGTGAGGTAGTTTTTGATAATGGTGATGGTGGTGGTGAAACATCATCTGATATGAGATTCCTTCTCCTTTTTAACGAAGAAGGGGTAGATGATGTTTTGGATGGATCAGTGGTTTGAATGATGGAGAGTGTCTAACAAACAACTGTTGAAACAACTGGTGCTTCAACCGCTGCTGTCATTACAACAGATGTTGCAACATCTGTTGTCTTCTGTTTTATGACAGGAGGCAGTGGTGATGGTGTGATTGTAGATGATGGTGGTAGAGCAGTAGTTGTAGTGGTGTGTGGTAGAGTGGTGTGTGTTGAAGATGTGTGTGTTGATGACATGGCAGCTGTTTGGCTACTGACAGCAGTTTTTGTAACTACTGGTGTATCAGCTGTTTGACTAACAGGTTTTGAGACATGTTTTTCTTTTTCTTTTTCAGGCTCAATACAAAGGCCATGTTCTATTCCCATTTTATTCATTTTTCCCATCAGCTTGATATTCTCCCCCTTTTTGGCATTATCTGAAGGGGGGTTAACAAGAAATGATATGGAAGAAGGAACTTTGCCAGAGGCGCTTTGAATGCTAGCCTTTATAGCCTTGATATCTGCTTGAGTGTCTTTAAACCTTGATTCCACCATGTTGGTCAGCATTTGTACTTGAATAGCATGCTTTTTATCAGCCATATGTTGCTGTTTTTCAAGCATGGGTTGAAAAATATTCCAAAGCTCATTTGCAGCAAATGCATGTTGTGCAGGTGCTTGAGCAGGAACAGCAGTGGCTTGTGCTTTTTGAGCTTTTAAAATCTCTTGCACCATATTCTTTATTTCAGCAACTGAATCTTCAAGTTTTTCAACTTTGTCCGTCAATTCCTGATATTTTGAATCATCACCTACTTTAGTAGGATTATCTGAGTCCCCACCAGCAGTGGTTATATCAATGTTTGACTTAGGAACTGAGTCCCAAAAATCACCCATTGATGCCCCTTGTTCTTGGTACTGGTGACTTCTTTCTTCAGCACTTGATAATCCTTTGATGTTACTAGTGGTCAAAATAGGCTCACTAGTGGTTATTGATGGTGCTATAGAAGAAATTGCCTTCAAGGGAGTCTGATTAATGAAACAACTGGCCAAATGCAGATCTGTAGATCCAACATTTGTAGTTGCTGCTCCACTTGAATTACCACCGAGAGTTACTTGTAACTCAGGGGGTGTAACCTCCTCAATTGTTGCTGGGATAGCAGAAGTAGTGGCATCATACCCAGTCTCTTGTGGGGGTATACTCTCCGTGATAGGTGATAGAGAGGAACTGGTTTGTGTCTGAGCTATAGCAGCTGCATGCAACAAGGGTAGCATGGATTGTGGCATTATGATTGGTGAGGGTATGGGAGTTGAAAGAGACATGTCCTTGGGATCAGGACTGAGGAAGATGGATCCGAGTGGATTCAGAGCTTCATATTATGGTGTCCCTGTGCTTACAACCTGATCCTTTTGTGAGGATGCAGGAGGAGTTTTAGGCAAAGGTGGAGATCTTTCTACCAACTGCTGTGAGGAAGTAGCAGCAGTGGTTTGTGGTGACTCTTGTGTTGTCACAGGCATTTCCTCTGGGATCTCATCTTCCAGAGTTGCCTTTGTTTTGGGTTTGGTGGGTTTTCTGGATGTTTTTCTTTTGGTCTTTTTGGTGATGTCAGGTGTGGGTTTCAAAGCAGTGGTTGTGCTGCTTTGATCACCTGGAGCAGTGGGCTCAGCAGAAGTTACCTGAGGATCAGTGGCAGTTTCTAAAGTCTGCTCAGGCACCTTTGCTTTTAACTGTTGGTGCATGTTTGTGACAACAGCTTAGATTTGGTCTTTGGATATCTTGTAATTAGTTAAACGATAAACAGTTAGCGGGTTTAGCTTTGTAATAGTTAGTTGTAATGTTTGGGCTAACCAAACCCATACTTATGGGGATGTGGGGCGAATTGGGCCTGTCCAATTCGCAGTCCATGTTTTAACCTTGGCCCAAGTAGTAACCTTGTGTTATATAAACAAGGTTAGGCTTTAGGGTTTAGGTTAATCAGCCAGAACATTGTTTGAGAGCAATTTCGTGAGAGTGCTTAGGCTTGGACGAAATTGTGTGGTTAGGGTTTAGATTGATTGTAATTCTTGAGTGATTGATAATCAATAGAAACCCAGGTTAAAAGTGATTTGATGTTTCTGTTTTCTACTTGTTTCTGTGATATTCTGATCAAGAGGATTCCGCACTCTTGATTGGAAAGACAATTCTGTGAAAGATCCATACGAATAGGGGACCTACAATTGGTATCAGAGCATTAGGCTCTTGAAGGCTCTGTTCAGAATTGTTGGCTGCAGAAACAGGAAAAATTTTCAAAAATTTTGAAACCTGATAAATTAGGGTTTCGAAATTTTTCGTTTGTTTGATACAGATTTTCGAATTTTTTGGCTGTTTTGATCTTCTGCATTGTTTGTTTACTGTTTTGCAGGTTTTAGAGATTGTTCTGGTTGAGTGTTTTTGAAGAATTGTGGCTGAATTTCGGAGATTGTTCTTGTTTTGTTCATCAAATTTTGGTCAAAAGGTTGCTGATTTGGTGGCTTGATTTTGCAGGAACTGTTTAAGGAATCCAGAAAATCATCAAAGTTTTGAAAAGATTAACTTTCCAAAGTTACCGGACCAGCGAATTTGACTATTGGCGATTTTAACAACTTCGCAGATTAGTCTAGCATAATTAACTGATCAGCGAATTTGGGACTTGATATCTCGGTGACCAGCGACGTTAAATCCAAAGGCGACTTTGGTAACCGTATAATTTTCCAGAGCGAAATTATTACGGTTTTCGGTGACTTTACTGGTCGTCGTAATAGCGAAATACCCAGCGAAATTGACCTGTCTGTTCAGCAACCTATATCAGCGAAATTCCCAGCTTAATTACCAGCGAAATTAACAGTATAAAAGGCCAGCGAAATTAACATCAAAACCAGCGAATTTAACAGGATAATTTAGGGGTGGAATTTCAGCTGGCAAGCGTCGATAAAATTTGACTGTTTCGCAAATAGAAATTGATCCGTAGCTCGTTAGACAGAACCGTTTGGACCGTTGAATTCCTTGGATTTTTAGGGTAAAAAAAAAAGAAAAAAAAAATCCCGAATACGGTTTTTGACATTATATATCATTGGATTTGTCTTTTCGAGACGATTCTAAAGGTGTAAGTTAGTAACCACTGTTTTCGGAGATATTTTGTACGGTTTTACCAGTCTGTTGCGTTAAAATGTCGAACATGACAAAATTGAATGCACCTAAGATGATGAAGGTGGAGAATTATCTTACATGGAAGGACAACTTCAAATCCTTCATTGAATCTCAGGATGCTCGCATGTGGATCTGTATAGAAGATGGGTACACAAACCCAACACACGATTTTGAGGGCAGACCACGTCGAACAGACTATGTGAACATGCAAGAAGAAGATAAAAGGAAGTATGACGCTGAAAAAAGAGCATTGGCTGCAATTAAAATGTCCTTACCTGATAGCATCAAGCATACCTTTAACAAGTACACTAATTCAAAGGATATGTGGGATGCATTACAAAAGCGATATCAGGGGAATGAGAGTGCCACTCAGGCATTCATGGCAGAGATAGTGCCAGTTGATGAGGCTGAAACTAGTGTGAGTGATGCTGAATCTGAAGTGAACAATGCTGAAGCAAAAGTGGATGCTGAAGTAGGGAAAGCGAGTGAAGCTGAACAGGTTGTTGCTGATGAAAACTCAGAAGTTCATGCGAAAGAGGTACAATCTATTTCTGTGTGTTTGAGATGTCGTGAACTACAGGGTGAGGTTGACAGGTTGTCAACACAAAACCAAAGTCTGGTAAGTGAGATGTCTAACATAAAAGAAGCAAACTTTTTTGCTAAAAGAAATGAATCTACATACTTGAAGAAGATAAGAGGTTATGAAGCTGAAATTGAAGCTTTAACTTGCAAATTGAATGAAAAACTTCAAGTCATAGACTTAGCTCATGACATGATGGCTGAGAAAACAAAAGAGATTTCTGAAAAATGCAATGAGTTGTCAGTTGCACAACTTAAAATTGTTGAACTTGAAAAGAAATTGAGTCAATTCAGAGATTCGTCTTTTGTAATGAAACGCATGATGGGTGGGTTAAAGAAGAGTAATGACAAGACCAGTGTGGGCTTCCAAGGCTTTAATGAAGTTCCACCTCCTCTTAGTCATGACTATTCATTCCTGCCTAGTGAAGATGAGCTAGCAAACGTTATGGCATCTGCACCAAGTAGTGTCGGATCCACATCAAGTCAAGGTGATGGATCTGAGAGTGATGATACTAAGAAGAACAATAATAGGGAACCTTTTAAAAAGAAAAATTCACCGCCTAAGAATAAAAATCAAGCTTTTGTCAAAAAGATTAATTTTGTTCAAGGTAGTGCTATGAAAAATGAAACAACTGTTATTGAAAATGAATCAAATGTAGAGTTTGCTAAAAATAAGAGCATAGAAAAATCTGAAATCAAGCAAACTAAACAAGGTTCATCCAAGGGATCATCACCATCTGATAAGGGATCTACCTCAGAGACTCCAGCTAAGAAGTCTTCGAAAAAGAAATCGTGCTTCAAATGTCACATCAAGGGACATGTAGCTAGCTGCTGTCCTAACAAAAAGAGTGAAGCACAACTTAGTAAAAAACAGAGAGGGAAATTACCAGTGAAGGAAGGTGATAGTGAGGAGAAATGCTCAAATTCTCCAAAGAAATCTGCTCCTAAGTAACCGGAGAATGTTGCTGTTGGTGTAGATAAGGCTGGAAAAGGAACTCCACAAGTTCCTCGTTTTCAAAGAAATCAACCAAGATTTTAGCCTAGATCTCCACCAGGCAGATACGAGAGACCTAGAAGCAGTTCACCTAGAATGAACAATTTTAATGGAAATTCAAATAATTTTAGAAGTCAAGGTCAATATCAAAATCGATACCATAATAATGGTGGTCGAACTTTTTATAACAATGGCATTAGAAATTACAACAATAATGCTTCTTGGAATCAAAATTCAAGATACCCAAATCAAAATTTCCAAAGGTCAAATAGTCCAAATATGTATAGGAACCCTCAGGACCAAAGACCTAGTGGAAATCAAAATCAAATTCCATCAACAGGTCTGAGATCCAAGACTCCAGTTAGGAGTAATGGATATTGGATGGATGTTCCAGTGGTTGGTGAATTTGGACGACCCAAGACCATTAAGGCTTGGGTCCCCCAATCTAACTAATTTCTTAGTTGGTGTGTGCAGGAGCTGCTAAGGAGGATTATCAACTTATGTTGATAATGGCTGCTCTAGGCATATGAAGGGGGATGTGAGATTGTTGATATATTTATATTGATTGTTTTAAATTGAAGTTCAAAGTGCTGAGTCGACACTAGATAACCTGGCATATCTTTATACTAAAGCTTTTGACAGGGCTCGCTTTGAACATTTAGTCGAACTCAACGGGATGAGGAATCCTGAATAACTGGTTTTTCATAAGAATTTTTGTAAATAGTTTACTGCTTTTCTTAAAAATAAAAAATAATTTTTTTTTTTAAAAGTAAAAAACATAAAAAAATAGAAAATTAAAAATGAGTTATCACTGTGTGAAAAAGAAGAAATGATAGTACATCAGCGAGTTAGACTGTTACACTCAAACTGAATTAAATTGCTTAAGTGTGATAGCAGCTTCATCATATGATGTACCAGTAGGCAAAAAGCATGAAATAATCAACTTACCAATGTGACATAAACCTAAATGAACTGAATATGAGTGGGGAACACATCAGTGGTGTATGGTTTAATGACCTTAAATCTTGCGTTGATAGATTGCCAAAATCAGAAGTTTTGGGTCTTTATACTGATATTTCATCTAGGGATATCTTGACTGTCTTTCTGTTCAGAACTAAAATTGTACATGACCCCAGGAAAGAAAGTCACTTGGAATTAGCACATTTCTATTTGAATGTCTGTATGCTATCCCGATACACACAATTTTGATCTGATTCTGAAATCTTCTCTGAAAAAAGTCGTGTACCTCCTCTGCTGCATCCAGATATATGCTGACCTGGAGGTGCTAGGCAACGACAGCTTCTGCTGCATCCAGATACATGCTGGCCTAGCTGTACGTTGTCGCGCTATAGATCTAATACACCCGAAAGAGGCCCTCAAGTGCCCAAATGAAACCCAAGAAACCTATATCAAACTGAGAAAAACTCATTTGATCTGTATATTATACCATCTCACCTAAAGATCTATTCTGTTCTCTTCTCAACCTATTCCCAGTTAAGATTTCAGAAATCTGGATTGGACTTGTGAAATATGTGGTAGGGAAGATACTTGCATGATAGAGTGTGTTGTTTATATTTCCAGGATTTGATTAGTATTTATTTGGGTGTTCATTGTTAAGCAATCAAAACATGATAAAACAGATTATATGCAGACCTAGACATTGTCAGGATATCTTAAAGGATGACTTCAGTATACTCACCTACTACGATGAATCTTTGTGCATACCTTGATCGTGGGGGTATATCCTGAAGTGGGACACACTAGTATTTCAGAAATAAAATTACCTTAACGTATCATACGGTAATGGTACTTGAAATGTTCATGCATTTTGTTTAAGTGGACAAACATACTGGTAATCGTCTTGGACTGTTTTTCATAAAAAATTAAATAAAGAATTATATAATAGTGTGAAACAGTTTGATTCTGCTGATATGATCTTCTTACTAGTGATTCTCACAAAAATAGAGTGTTTATTGCTTTTTGTATTTATTTGCTTTCAGAAAATATAAAAAATCCAAAAATAGTGTCTTTTTCTGTTTAAAATTCTTAACGTACGAAAAACTGTTATTCTTGGAGGAATTGTTACTGATAGGGGAAGACGGTGTTAGAAAGTGAGTTCAAAATTTTAAAAGTTTTGCGTGTTGGTGATGAAATTGAACATGCTTAATCTGTGATACAGTTTAACTATCTCTTGAATAATAATAATTTGTTTAACTTATGTTGAAAAATTCTTATGGTTTCTCGAGATGTTTGTTTTATAGTAACCAGATTGAAGCAGTGTGTTGCTGAGAAGTTGCTGTGTTGCTGAGAAGTTAAAGTGATGAGTTGCTGTGAAGATGAGAGTTTGATTGGATGCATGGTAGAACCTCCTTTCTATATTGCAGACAAAGTTGAAGAGTTTGAAGATTGCTATTCAAATGCTGAACTGGAGTTTACTCAAACGCTAAAGTTTTGAAGATTTGGTGATTGGATGCATCAGCTTAGGGGGAGTCTGTTGCTGACAGAAGCTATTGAAGCTGAAGCTATCCAAAGACCAAAGACAGTGCAAGATTACATGAAGATTGCAAGAAGACTGAAGACAAAGTTATTTTATGAAGCTATTGTCAAGGGGGAGTTTGTTGGTGCATGTTTGTGACAACAGCTTAGATTTGGTCTTTGGATATCTTGTAATTAGTTAAACGATAAACAGTTAGCGGGTTTAGCTTTGTAATAGTTAGTTGTAATGTTTTGGGCTAACCAAACCCATACTTATGGGGATGTGGGGCGAATTGGGCCTGTCCAATTCGCAGTCCATGTTTTAACCTTGGCCCAAGTAGTAACCTTGTGTTATATAAACAAGGTTAGGCTTTAGGGTTTAGGTTAATCAGCCAGAACATTGTTTGAGAGCAATTTCGTGAGAGTGCTTAGGCTTGGACGAAATTGTGTGGTTAGGGTTTAGATTGATTGTAATTCTTGAGTGATTGATAATCAATAGAAACCCAGGTTAAAAGTGATTTGATGTTTCTGTTTTCTACTTGTTTATGTGATATTCTGATCAAGAGGATTCCGCACTCTTGATTGGAAAGACAATTCTGTGAAAGATCCATACGAATAGGGGACCTACATTAACTTTATTGGTGCCATCATTCTTGAAAATGTTTCAATTGTTAGACTTTTTATTTGAAAATGGACACCTTGTTTGGGCAAATTTTCATCATCTTTTTCAAATTTTTGTTTAAAGTAATAGCTTAGAAATCTTGGAAAAAGAAGAAATGATTTGCTATCAACATTCTTTACCATGTCATTGAAGATCTCCTAGGAGTAGTTGTAATCTTTATTGTTTAAAATAGCATAGCCCAGGCATTGAATCTTCAATGGTATTTCGTTAAAAGATGTTGTTTTATTTGAAACACACATCAAAAGTGTGTGAAATAAAAATCTGGGTGCAGACGGGAAATAACCTTTTTGTAAGGTATCTACCTTTGATTGTTCTGCATATCCCCTTTTCAGAAAATCAGCTTTTAACTCGTTTTTGTCAAAGGAAGTTTTACCTTTCAGATCATCGAGTTTGAAGACCTCTGAGATTGATTGTGGGGTGATTTGAAATGCTTTACCCTGTATCGAGGAGTTAATGGCTATGACTTTATCGTCTTGTTTTTCAAGCGTCGCCTTTTTCCAAAACTCGCTCTGGGTTTGCAGATAGATGGGAGCATTTACTGTCAACAAAGTTTTGTACTTTGATGCAGATATTGTATCAATGATGGAGTCGAAAGTGTGGTTGTCTTTGAGTTTTGTGAGTAAACTCAAATAATTGTGAGATTGTTTGTATGGTATTTCGATGGGTTCTTCGGCCGTTTGAGCGACCTCTTTTGAAGGTGGTGGTGATTTTGGTTTAGATTTTGATTTTGGCTTTGATTTTGTCATGTTTGCAGAGAAGAACGAAGAATGATTTTGAAGATTTTGAGAAGAAGGGTTGGAAACTGCTATGAGAAGAGAATTTTGGAATTCAGTTCGACAGTGTAAAACCCTGTTTGAGGGTTTAGGGCAGGGTTTTATTTAGGGAAAAAATGATCGCTGATGTGGCAGCGGTTATTATGATCTGAGGGCTAAAAACTGACCACGTGTCAAACACTGATGAAATGGATGAAGGATGGAGAACAGTTGTTTTAAGGGCCACTGACGTATCAAGCATCAGTGGTTACAACGGTAAAAATTGTGGACAGTGGATGATTTTTACTATCAGTGGATAGCATATCAGTGGATAGGACACTGATTGTGAATATCAGTGCTTGTCAAGATAATGAAGGATCAGTGGTTAACTTTCAGCAGTGAACAGTATTTAGAGATCAGACGTCGGAACAAAACAGTGGTTAGGGTAAATGGTACAGATCTGAAGGACAAGTATTCCAGCAACAGTTTTGAGAATTTTCATTCAAGGTTTTGCCACATGTCAATTTTGAAGAACAGTGGTTTAGTATCCCAGATGATGAAAAACTTTTTGTTAAGACAACACATATTCGTTTAATATCTAATTAAAACATGAGTGTCCCAGTCAGCAATCAACCTTTGATAAAAGTTTAGGAACAAACCTGAGTAAGATATGATCTTAGACATATGAACCATTTCCTTCTGACCTATTCATGAGGGCAATAATACCAACAAAAATACGGTACTATTTTCTGACAGGAACTGAAACTATTGCCAACAAAAACAAGCAAAAGTTTCAGATATATTATTCCAAAAAAAATGAACAATATATCCTGGTTATTCGAGAAAATCCTTTGTATAAAAATGATTAAAGGATTTTCTGAGAACAACATCAAAAGGATATGGTAAATCTTCAATAAAATACGTAATCATATCACACTCAAGTTTATGAAACATGGTCAGTGGTTTGACAGCAGTTGGTAGAACATTCTGAATACATTTTGACCACTGTTTGGTACCATTTTCTTTGTCAGTTGAGTGCAATCATGAGGATTCATGGATAAATTTTTGAACATTTGTCTCATCCTCTTTGGAATTCATTCATGGGAAACTAAACCTTTTCCTGAACAGATGAATGCGCATAGTTGCTTAATTAACCATTATTACCCTAAAATTTAACTCATAAGTGTTTTATGTTTATACTCTTTTCTTTTGACTTCACAAGTTTTGAGACAAACACACTTCTGAGTTTTTGTGAATTTTCTTAATGTATTTTAACATAGTTGATTTTGTCCTTTTGAGGAACTCAACCTGTTTTCAACACATAAGATCTGAATGACTAAAGTTTTAATTTCCCTCTTTTTAAATTACCAAAAACACTAATGTTTTGTGAACATAGGTTTTTGTAAATCTGAGGTTCATACTCTAGCATTCAAAAGGTTGACCACACAATTTTCGTAACAGGAATTTGAAATCAATTTTGAAAATATGAAATGATCCCACAGTTTAACAGATATGTTTTCAGATCTGAAAACTATGACTGACTTATGCATGATATCACTTGTTGTGTGAGATTTGTGTGTCATATGACATCTTGGTTGATTTACAGAGTTTTTGAATAACCATTTTAATCATGATTTACTTGTTACTCTGTTTTTCAACTGAATACAACCAACCTTAGTATCAATGAATTTTGAGCCGAACTGTTATATCAAATTGATTGTTAGATCGAATTTGACTGTCCAGGCTCTGATACCAATTGTTAGGATCTGAGGCTCTCATGATTGTGTTTGTTTGTGAGATTTGAACAAATCAAATAGATATGAACAGTTTTAAGTGCAGCGGAAATGAATAACAAACTTTGTAAACACAATCAAAGGAGAATATAGTTTGATAAACAATTGCTTTTCATAGAGTTGAAAGATTACATCAAAAGCAAAAGGTTACAATGCAAGCTTACAGACTAAACTCCCCCTCAGCCTGATACTTCAGAATTGGTTGCACAAGATGAAAGGATTAAATTGAGGAGAAGAACTCTCTCAAGAAAAATCAAATATAACAGTACAGAGTACTGTCATATTTATAGGCAAACCAAACTACTGATGTACCTCAGCTGACGTCACCATGATAGTGACATCTAACAGCCTAAGAACCTGTAAACACTGTTCTATACAACTACTGATGTCTAACAACTAATTGATAATAAAATACAAAACAAGTCTAACACAGTTCATGTTCCACTGTTGTAGCCTAAGCACTGACTGTTTGAATCATCAGTGCTTTCTCCAAAAGGTGATCAGTCTTTGAATGAGCAGTGCTTGGGTCTTCAGCAGTACTTAAGAGACAGCAGTAGATAGAGCTCAGTGTTTGCCTTTTAGCAGTCTTTAGTTGTTCCATCAGTGTTTGGTTCATCAGTTGTTCTTCTGAGCAGTACTAGGAGTGTATCAGCAGATAGGTAACCACTGTCAAGGGGAGAGCTTAGAGTAAACGTCTGCTTATAGTGAATCCACTGTTGTCACCAGGTTTTGGCTTTACATTATCTGTTCCTCTGGTAGGGTTCAATCCCAACAATTACTTGGGCAAATATTTTGTATTTGTACTTTGTAGTTTAAAGTGTGTTTGCTTTGATTGCAGAACCCCGAGATGAAGGGTTCTCCATCTTTGATGCTCCTCCTCCTTCTCCCCCACGTGACACTGCTGCGGATGTGGGGGTTCATAAGGTTGTTACGCCTGAGCCCTCTGTGCGGGAGGACGATACTGGGAAGGGGTCTGCGGCCCAGATCCATGACACGGTAGATTCCCATAATAATGTCATTACCCCAGAGGATGCGGATGATCTGAACATGAAATTTGGTTATACTGAAAAGCCGAAGTCTCCTGCTGCTGAGAAGGCTTCTGGTTTCGGTTCCGGAGGTGCGGGTTTCGTAGAGACTCCCATTCAGCCTGAAGAGTCTGAATTGGAGTATTATTACCGCGCATATACGGAAGATCGGGCCATGGCTTACCACCGCCCCCCTGGACCGTAATGCAAGGGGATGATATTACTGCTGATCCGTCCGCAAGTAGGGAGATTTTGGGTGGTTTGGGCACCCCTTTTGAAGTCAACCGGGCCCGTTCTTTGTCGGGTGAGGCCCAGATTAACCAACTCTCCTCCATGCTTGTTGGGAGTTCCATAATGGCAAATGCCATTATGGAAAATTATAAGGTGTTGGGGCGCAGGGAGGAGGAGACTGTGCGCTTGCGTGCCGAGGCTGAGGGGTTGGTGAAGGCTGCACGTGAGGGTGCCGAGCAGCTTGAAAGGGATAGGGCTGCGTTTGAAAAGCGTAAGCAGACTGAAGAGTGGGCTGCAACTGCTGAGCTTAAACAGGTTCGTACCCTTGCAAAACTGCTTTCCACTGAGCGCAAGAGTTGGAAAGAATCTATTTCTAATGAGCGCGAGACACTTGCTAATGAGTGCAAGGTTTGGAAAGACTCTTGGGCCAAACAGAATGAAACTCTCTTTCGTGTTCGCCAGGAGCTTGTCAATGCTAAGGCAGCTAATGTTGCGATGGTTAAAGAGAAAACAGCAGCTGTTGCGGCTGCCAAAGAGGCGGAAGCTCGCCTTGCAAAGGCTCTTGAAGAGGCCAAGGAGGTTGGGGCCCGCACCGCAAAGGCTCTTGAAGAGGCGAAGGAGGCGGGGGCCCGTGCTGCAAAGGCTCTTGAAGGGGCAAATGCTGATCGTACTAACCTATCGAAAACTATCTTGGGCCTTCAGGTACAAGTCTTCTTTGCCTTTTGACTTTGTACATCTCACAAGTATGTTGATTGTTTTTGTATACTTGTTTTTGTTTTAACAGGCTGAAGTGCGGACCCGGGGGGTCACTATTGAGGAGGTCTCTGCCCGTGTTGATGAGGTTGAAGCGCAGGCTAGAGAGGCTGAAGAGGCTAGGGATAGCCTAGCTTCCTCACTTGAGCTGCTCAAGGCTGACCGTGAATGGATGCGTATGCGCGGGATCGGTCATGTAAGTATCCGTTGCCTTTGTTATCTTTGTTATAGGTTTGCCTTTGATAACCTTTATATTCTTGTTTCGCAGATTGTTACTGCCATCCTTGACGCACCTGAGAATGTATCAGGTGTTAATGAGATTAAAGAGCGTGCTCGGGATGCGGGTTTTAAAGCTGGCTATAATCGCTGTATTAGCCATATGAATGTTGTATCCCAGGGCGGATATACTGATGAGCGGTCCGGGTTCCACGGTGTGGATACTGAAGCGCTTCTTGATGCCGCGGTTGCGGCTTTTAACGACACAACCCTTTCCGGTCTTGAGGATCTTGAAAAGTGTCTAGAAGCGGAGGACTATGTGGATCGGTTGCGAGTGTTGTACGCTGATGAAGAAGATGAGGAAAAACCTACTGTGGTGGGCAAGGATGGTGAGGGTTCCAGCGGCACAAAGAAAGACTAGGCTGGTCTGCGTTTGCTTTTTGTTTCCTCATGTAGATGTTAAAAAACTTTATGTAAATTCCCTGCGCACCGCGCAGGTGTAGGAATTTTTTGAATATAAAGAATTGTTCCTATTCAATTTGTACAAGTGTTTTCATTACTTGCATGTTTGAATTTGTGTGCGTTGTGTTACTTTGAGTGACACTGAGTCTGTAATTGCCTTTTGCATATCTAGGTGATATGCAAGTATGACGAACTGTGTCTGGCCGGATAAATAGTGTTGCCGTTGCTTGCCTATTATAATAGTTGCGTGTGGTTACCACTCTGTGTGGGTATCACGAATGAAGATTTTGCTAATCTGTTTTTGTGTATACCTCAGAGTGGAACACGCATTTGTAATAGGAATAAATAAACAACATTGCATTGAATCGTCTATTTATTTATTTGCAAATGGCCCGTGGCCTGATAGGTTACATGGTGAATGTAAAAAACATGGCTTACATATAACAGCGCCGAAGCTGTTGTGCATTCCATGTGCGTGCGATAGTTTCGCCTTCTAATGTTTGAAGTTTATACGCGCCTTTGCCCAGGACCTCTTGGATGAGGTAGGGTCCTTCCCACTTGGGGGCAAGTTTCCCTGGGCGTTCCGCGTTAGATGCTTCATTGTCACGAAGGACGTAGTCTCCCGGGTTGAAAGTACAAATGCGAACGCGTGCATTGTAGTACTTTTCAAGTTTGGTTTTGTATTTAGCCTCGTTGATGGCTGCGTTTTCACGCCTTTCTTCCAGGAGGTCCAAGTCAACCCTGCGTTCCTCATTGTTGTCTATCTTGTTGATAGCCAACATTCTAGGTGAGGGGAGGCCTACTTCCGCGGGGATCATCGCTTCAGTGCCATAGACCAGGATGAAGGGTGTCTCACCGTTGCTTGTTTTTGGGCTTGTCCTGTGAGCCCATAAAATACTTGGGAGTTCATCAACCCAGCCGCGTCTGGTTGTTCCCAACCGTGCTTTGATGCCTTCCACTAAGCTTTTACTGATACTCTCGACTTGGCCGTTCCCTTGCGGATGCGCCACTGAGGAGAATATGTGTTCAATGTTTAGCTCTTTTAGCCATTTTTGAAAGTCATCGGCTGCGAAGTTGGTACCGTTATCGGTGACGATGCACATTGGTAGACCGAAACGGCAGATGATATGTTCCCACACGAATTTCCTTGTTATCATAGCGGTGGTTGATGCAAGTGGTTTTGCCTCTACCCATTTTGTAAAGTAATCAACAGCCACTATGATAAATTTTACTGCACCGGGTGCGTCTGGAAATGGTCCCACCACATCGATTGCCCATTTTTGGAATGGCCATGCGGTGGTGACGGGGATCAGGTTGTTCTTGGGACGCAAGGTCTTGGGAGCATGTCGCTGACAATTGAAACACTTGCATAGGACTTAGACCGCGTCCAGGTGCATGCCGGGCCAATAGTACCCAGCGTTCATGATTTTGGCCACGACCATGCGTGGGCCTGCGTGTATGCCGCATATTCCTTCGTGAATTTCTTTGATAAGGTATATGGCATCTTGGGGGTTGACGCATCGTAGGAGTGGCCCCAGGTATGATTTACGGTATAGGATACCATCTCCCATTTGGTAATGACACGCTTTGTATGGTAACTTGCGTGCTTCTGCCTTGCTTTCGGGAGTAACACCTGATTGTAAGTATGCAATTATCGGTGTCATCCAAGATGTTGTACCGTACTGGATGACGTTGACTTGGCGCAGGGGTACTGAAGGATTTTGCAGAATCTCGATGCGTATCTCTTTTGCCAGGTGTTGGAAGCTGGTGGATGCAAGTTTTGATAGTGCATCCGCAGGTTTGTTATCACTCATGTTGATATGGCGAATATTAAAGGAGGTGAACCTTGATTTCAGTTGCAAGGCTTGTTCGAGGTAGAGGATCATGATAACCCCTTTTGCGGCATAGTCACCGCGTATCTGCCCTGCAACCAGTAGTGAGTCGACATGTGCTTCCAAATGTTTGACGTCAAGTTTGACTGCCAAACGCAGTCCTGCCAGTAGAGCCTCATACTCCGCTTCGTTATTCGTGCTTTTGAAATCGAGTCGGATTGCGTAGGTTAGCTCTTGGCCATCGGGGCTGACAAGTCATAGACCTGCACCAGCACCATCTTCGTTGGATGCACCATCTGTATATAGTGCCCAGGTTTCTGCGGAAGATGGTGGTGATGTAGGGTTTTGTTCTTCTTCGCATTCTTGAATGCGGTTTGCTGGTACTTCAGCAACGAAATCAGCCAAGACCTGGCCTTTGATTGCGGGGAGCGGCTTATAGTTTAGTGAAAGTGCGCCCAGCTCAATTGCCCATTTTGCTAACCTCCCAGAGATGTCGGGTTTGGATAGGACCGGGTCGATCCTGTAGTTAGTTAACACTGTGATGACGTGGTTTGCGAAGTAACGTCGTAAACGTCTCGATGCGTGCACTAGTGCCAGTACCAATTTCTCCATGATGGAGTACCTTGTCTCTGGGTCGTTGAGCATTTTGCTGATGTAGTAGATGGGTGTTTGGACTCCTTCCCGCTCCACTATGAGTACCGCGCCTACCGCGTTGTCCGCGGCAGACAAGTATAGAATAAGTGGCTCATCTTTTCGTGGTGCGGTTAAGGTTGGGAGCTGGATCAAACACTCTTTCATCTCCCGGAAAGCTTTTTCGGCCTCTGCGGTCCATTGGAATTGTTCCTTTTTTAGGCAGCTTCGCAGGGTCTTGATGAAAGGGTATGACTTAGCTGGTTGGCTAAGAATTTGTTTAATGCGGCTAGCCTGCTGGCTAGTCGTTGCATTTCTTTCATCGTAGAGGGCGCATGCGTTCGATCGCCTGAACTTTTTCCGGGTTTACCCTGAATCCATCTTTGGTTACGATGAATCCGAGGAATTTGCCTTCTTCCATTCCAAACGAGCATTTCCCTGGATTAAGCTTCATGTTGACGCTTCGCAGAGTTTGGAATGTTCTTTCGATATCGTTGAGCATGGTGTCTTCCTCCATGCTCATGACGACCAGGTCGTCCATATAGATTTCGACACTTTTGCTGATTTGACCGCGAAAAGTGTCGTTCATCAACTTTTGATAGGTTGCGCCCGCGTTGCGCAACCCGAACGGCATTTTGGTGTAGCAGTAGTTCCTGGTAGGAGTGCGGAATGCCGTTTTGTCTTCATCTTCGATTGCCATCTGTACCTGGTGGTAGCCTTTGTAACAATCGAGGAAGCACTTCCATCGAAATGGTGCAAGGTTATCGACTTTTTCGTCGATCTCCGGAAGTACGTAACAATCCTTTGGGCAGGCCTTGTTGAGGTCTTTGTAATCGACAAACATGCGCCAGCCCTCGCTTGGTTTTTCTACCATGACTGGGTTGGATAACCAAGTCTGGTATTTGACTTCCCGCAGAATTCCTGCGGAGAGCAACTCCTGCACTTGCTCTTCCATCGCCGCGTTTTTTGCTGATCCAAGGTGGCGTTGGCCTTGGATCACTGGATTGATACCTGGCATGGTATTCAAGAAGTGTTGCGCTACGTCGCGTGGTACCCCTGTCATGTCTGCGGGTGTCCACGCAAAAATGTCTTGGTTCCTGAAGAGGAGTTGCTTCAGGCGCGCTCTGATGGTAGGTGTCAAGGCATGGCCCAACCTGACCGTTTGCTCTGGGTGTCTTGCGTTAAACACCCATTTTTCTGGTTGCGTGTTGGGGGTGGGCCTTGCTATCTTGGTTGGACGCATGTCGTCCGTAGACAAAACTTCCCTTCGGGCGTATATTATCGCGACCCCCGTCTCGGTTGGGAAACCGATAGTAGAGTGGGGGACGGATGTGATCATGTTGAAATCGCCCTGGGATTCTCTCCCGAGAAGTACGTCGTATTTGGAGGTATGCGGTAAAACCATGAAGTTTACCTCCTCCGTTCTTGTGTGCCTCCCGTTGGTGAGGCGCACAGGAAAAGTAATCTGGCCCAGGGGGAATACGGTTTCCCCTGCAAACCCGGCCAACGGGTAGTCCGCTGGCTGCAGTCGATCTTTGTCTTCTTGATCGAACTGGTTGAAGCATTGCTCGTATATAATATCGGATGTACTGCCCGGGTCGATGAACAATCGCTCGGTACAGTAGTGAGCCAGGTGGCCTGTGGTAACCACGGCGCGTCTATCGCGCGGGCTGCCTCGGACTTTTGGAAAGACGACTTCCTCGTCTTTCCAGTCATTGTCCGGTCTTCTTGCCGCCTTGCGCGGCCTTCCTCTTCCTCCATTGATCATGTGGGTAGAGGCCACGTACATGGTCCTCTTACCCGTGGAGGTGCCCTCGTTGTGGGGAGTGATGCGCTTGGTAGCTTTTTGTGCGCCTGTCAACAGATGTTGCAGTTTCCCCTCTTTTAGGGCTCGCTCAATCTCCAGTCGGAGACTGATGCAGCTGTTTGTTGTGTGGCCATGGTCCTTGTGATATTCGCGGTAGAGTGCGTGATCCTGGTTCTTTTTGGACTTCATCGGTTGGGCCGGTCGCAGGAATTGTGCGTCTGTGAGAAGGACGTCGCTTGGCGATTGGTTAATCTAGGTCCAGCTGCGGTCCCGAGACTCCTTTTTTGACGCCCGGTTTTCACGCTGGGCGTTGATTGTAGCCCTTGCATCGGGCTGGTTGGTTCGTGGGACATATGTTCTGGAATCACTGCCACGATTCCATGTGTCCCGGTTGCGCTTATTGCTGCGCTTGGGCTCTTGGCGGGAAGACTGGCCTTCCGCCTGGGGTTGTACCTTTGACATGTGCGGTCTTAGGGACCGCTGAGTCTGGGCGTATGTCTTGACCGCAGCCATGACATCTTCCCACTTCTTAGGCAAACCATCTTTGCCAGAGATATTCATAACCATTTGCTCGTCTTTAACGGCAACAATAAAATGGTTACGTGCCATTTGGTCGCAGACATCGCCTATCTCTAGGCATTCTTTATTGTAACGGACAACGAACGCTTCAAGCGGTTCGTTATCCCTGCGCCAGATGTTCATTACGTCCATGGAATCACGTTCATGGCGTCGTTGTTGGCTAAAGTGTGCGAGGAACTTTTCTTGTAAGTCCTCGAATGAGGTCAGTGACCCTGGTGGTAGAGAATCGAACCATGCCCTGGCTAGACCTGTTAGGGTCTGTGGGAAAAAATGGCACCAGGTGGGTTCATCCCATCTACCGTTGCATCCGGCGCCGACGAAGATGTTGTTGTGATCATCTGGGTCGGTTGAACCGTTGTATTTCCCAATATTTAATGGGAATTTTGTGGTGGTGACATCTGCGTGGGCGATTTCTGGGACGAACTTGGAGTTTTCGGCTGCAGATTTCGGCCTGTAAGGTTGGCCGCGGTGATGCTTTGCAGCGCGGAGGTACGTAGTGCGGGGGTGAGTCGGAGGAACGTAGTTGCGTCCTCCCGGTCTGCTGCTGGTGGCATGGGATTCCGCACGGTATGTACCATCGTCCGGATCGGTATAGCCTTGCCCTTCATGGTGTGACAGGGGTCCCAGTCGGCTGTGAATGCCTAGGCCGCAGTGGGCTGTAGACTGTCGCCTAGTTTCGCCATGTGGGCCTAGGCGGCTCTGTATATGGCTCCTGTGGCGGGACCCGTATGTGGAGTCGTCCTCATCAAGTGTGCGGACATCGCAGTAAGAGGAACCGCGATCTTCGTGCCTGCTTCTGGAGGCCGGATGTGTTGGGGCCCTGCCTTCGTACTGTAAAGTACGACCTGCAGGGGTGTGTGGTGCAGGGGTGGGACCCACAGATACTTGTGCTTCTGCGCAAGCTCAGTTGTATGTTGCAGCCAGCATAGCTGCTTGTTGGCCGTACCAGGCATGAAGGTTCATGCCTGCAGGTATCACAGGAGCGTACTGTGATAAATCGTGTCCAAACGTAAGGGATGCGCCCCCTTGCGTTGATGTGCCAATGTGTTCAGCATTTGGGGCTGGGGGAATGTTTCCCGCAGGCCCTTGATTTGCGGGGATTAGGTTATCCCCGGTAGTGTTGTTTTGACGATCAGACATGATCTTTGGAGAGAAAGGGATGGGCGGAAAAAAGTGCTAAGAGTAGCGGTGGGCGCCAATGATGAAACAATGGTTAACCGGGTGGGTTAACTCACTGGTCTCGTCAAGAGGGTTAATCCCTTCTTTCCGAGGATCGCCAGCTGGATCGTCTGGTGGTGGGTTTCCTGCACAAGTTGGGTTTTGTATGATAGCCGAACAATAAATATTTTCAGTAAAATTAATTATACTACAATGTTGAAAATAATAAA
This sequence comes from Helianthus tuberosus, assembly GCA_030545235.1. Taxonomy (NCBI): domain Eukaryota; kingdom Viridiplantae; phylum Streptophyta; class Magnoliopsida; order Asterales; family Asteraceae; genus Helianthus; species Helianthus tuberosus. The sequence goes on from CM060430.1 coordinate 153,952,374, forward strand.
CATAACTTCGAAGTTACTTTTTTTTAAGTTAATGAGTGCAAGTCATAATCAAGTTAAAAAAAATAAGTACTTAGAAAGTTTAATCACTATTTATCATTTAGAGCTTGATAAAACTAACATAATTACAAAAAAAAATATAATTATTTGGAAGATCACTACAGGCGACAATATTCGAGCTTCTTGATCACGCTACGTTAGAAAACGATATTTTCTTAATAAAATTACATATAAAATTTATGTTATTTTCATGTCATTTGTAAAACCATATATATAAGTTAATCGGGTTTTTTCCCGCTATCACGACGGGATTTCGGTCGTTATCGGTTTAATTTGCTACACTACAGGTACGATATGATACGATGCATGCACTCGGTATAACAATCAACACATGTTTTACATCGATTGAAACAAAAAAAAAACGAACATCCGTACCGATGTTTTTCGAATGATATTGGTTCGGTTCATCATGATATCGTTAAAGATATCGATTTAATTATCGTAGACGAAGTTGTATTATAATTATCAAAGGGTGTTGCTAATTGCACTCCCATTTTTTTAAATTTTACTACTTGCACTCCCCCCTTGAACTTTGTAAACAAATACAATCAACCCTTGCATTTTCTATTTTCTTGAAAAATTGCATTAGGATATATCCCTATTTTTATAGGGAATCTACATGCCATAATTTGAATATTGAGATATACGTGCCCATACATATGAACGATTCTATGGGGAAATTTTTCTTTTTCCTTTTTACACTGATTGAAAGGAGCTTAAGAGAGAGCATGAAGAAACAATTTTATTCAACTTAGATTTTCATCTTCTTCCGTAATATACTTCTTTAAAAAAAAATAGATTGATCAGTTATAAGAAAAAAATGATTGCTTGAATAAAATAGTAACAACATATAAGAAAAAATGGAATGCTCATAAAATAGGAAAAAACAACTGTTCTTCGACACTGTTGTTAGAGACCACTTTTTTGTATGGATTCTTTCTGTTCTTTTTTAGTCTTGTAACAAAGGAAGTATCAGCCCTTAAAATTAGTATCAGCCATTAAAATTGATTTTATATCAAATGGCTCACTATTAATAAGGTCCACCAAAGGAGTATCAATTTCAATTGGGCTTTTGGGGTGGGTATCCAAAAGATTGGGATTAGGAGACCTGAACAATTGTATGACAAGATTGTTATGATAGGAGTTACATACATTATGTCGACAAAGAAAAGAAATAAAATTGTTTATAGTATCAATGATTCAGATTGTATCGACTTAATAAGGGTCAGATTTCAACAAGCAAGTGTTGCAGCAAGTAACGAAAATCATTGATGGGATCAATTATATGAAAATATTTTTAAAGAGGTGCAATTTGAAAATGTTGGTGCACTTATGTCTGCACTTTGTCTGTATTCGGTCACAATGTAAAACGATGTCTTTGTTAGTCTGTAAGTTTGACCAAGTCAACCATCCTCCTGGTTTGACTTGGCCAAATAGTCAACATTTTGTTTGTAATTTGTTTGGTTCGAAGGATGGTCATCGAAGGATCACTTATATCCTTCGATGATGATGAGCTCGAAGGATAGCCTTCGATGGATGGACCACGAAAGATCACATCTTTCGAGGTACATGTTGATCATTCGAGCTGTTCCTGGTCGAAAGATGATCTTTCGACCGGTCTGCATGATCCTTCGACCAGACCTGCTGGTTTGGGTATAAATACCCGTGTGTTGTGTTCACTTCGATAGACAGACACTTAGACAGACCAGGAACACACACACACTAGAGAGAGTTTGCAGAACTGATTTGTAAACCTTGTGCTTGTAACGGACCTTTCATACGCATTAATACAAGTGGTGTTAATCGTTGAATATTGTGTGTCGTGCTTTTACATGTTCTATCTCGGTTTGCTATTTCGGTTGGATTCCGCACAACCGGAGTGGTTCGTATACAAGGATTAGGCGACTAGATCCTCCCCTAGCCGGACCTACAACGAATCCGGAGCTGGAGTGCCAAAATACATTTCTGCATTTACCGGAACACCCCACATCGAATTCATTTTGATCAGCCGAAGGATACCTGCTCAAAAGACTTGAACAATACAAACTGTTAAACACAAACAGATTAAGGGTCGAAAGATCAACACCTGTTCGAAAGATCAACAGGGTTCGAATCAGAAGAAGAAGAAGAATGTGAACTTTGTGAAATCAAAGGGAACGGACAAAATTGAAAAGTTTGCAAATCAATCTAACCTAAATTTTGTCCAAAAGGCAACAGTGATGAAAAGGAATGAACCAAGTAGTTCAAAACCTAGTACCTCGGGTTCACAAAGTTCATCATCGGCAAGACGACCACATGATACTTCGGGGTTTGTTGAACGAAGATCATGTTTTGAATGTGGTACAATCGGGCATATCATCCGAAATTGCCCGTATCTTCATAAGCTGAAAGGAAAAGAAGATGCTCCCCATGGCCCAACTGACCGCAGGCGATCTGTTTCGGTAAAACAAGATCCTCGACTCATAAGAGAAAGGGAACAGAAACAGAAACGCCAACAGGTCAAGAAAATTGAAAAGGCATTTAAGACCGATGTGGTTCACAAACCATCTGTTTCAGTTAAACCAGATAATTCAAAGTTTTCAGAAACTTCAAACAATCAAACTGGTAAAACTCAACAGACCTGGAAACCGAAAACGGTCACTGAATCAGGGGGACCATCAAAATTTCCGAATCATCAAAAGGTGGAAGTTATTGTTGTTGATAAGAATGGAAGACCCAAGACCACAATGGCTTGGGTCCCCATCTCCAACTAATCGATTGAGTTTATGTGCAGGGTGTTCCAGGAGGAACTATCAGTAGTCATTGGATTGTTGATAGTGGGGCATCCAGGCACATGACAGGCGACATGAAGCTTCTCTACGACGTCAAATCTATTAGAGGAGGTTATGTTGCTTTTGCTGGAGATAAGGGCGGATATATAACGGGTGAAGGAATGATTTCCAACGGGGTTGTTAGCTTTGACAAGATCAACTTTGTGCAACAACTTGATCACAATCTTCTTAGTGTTTCTCAAATTTGTGACAAGCAGTTCTCAGTACACTTTGATGCTAATGGATGTTATGTGCTGAAACCCGGATTCAAAATTCCGAAAGAATGGATTCTCTTGTCGGCTCCAAGGATAAATGATCTGTATGTCCTTGATATGAGCCAAGCTATCACAACGTCTGCACAAGCAACATGTTTCGTTTCTAAAGCCACAGAAAAAGACACAATCTCTTGGCACAGACGAATGGGTCACATTCACTTACGCAAAATGAATCATTTGGTATCAAATGAATTGGTGAATGGTGTTCCTCTTAAAAATTTCCATCTTCAAGACGTCTGTGTTTCGTGCCAAAAAGGAAAACAAACGAAGAAGCGACACCCTACAAAGAAAGTCAACACGGTGGCTGTTCCTCTTGAACGTTTGCACATGGATTTGTTCGGTCCTGTCAAGCACAAAAGCATTAGGAATGATCAATATTGCCTCGTGATTACTGATGATTATTCAAGATTTTCTTGGGTGGCGTTCATGGCACACAAGAGTGAAACCTTCAGTATTATCAAAAACTTGATCATTCAGATTGAGAATCTTTACAACTTGAAGGTTAGGCGGATACGTAGCGACAATGGTACTGAATTCAAAAATCATGCCATGGCGGAGTTTTGCACTTCAAAAGGTATTCTTCACGAATTTAGTGCAGCTTATACTCCTCAGCAGAATGGCGTCGCTGAACGTAAGAACCGCACATTGATCGAGACTGCTAGGACTATGTTGGTAGAGTCGCAGCTGCCCATTCCATTCTGGACTGAAGCTGTGTCCTCTGCATGCTATACTATGAACCGAGTCCTTACAGTCAAAAGGCACAACAAGACCTGCTTTGAGCTTATCAACAAACGGAAACCAGACTTGTCTTATCTTGAACCGTTTGGAGCTCCTTGCACTATTATCGATCCTAATGGAAAGTTCGGGGCAAGATCAATCGAGGGATACTTTCTTGGGTATTCCACCCCAAACTTAAGAGTCTGGAATTTAGAGACTAAAAGGGTCGAGGAATGGTCTGAAGTCAGAGTACAGAGGCATACTTTACCGGTTAGAAATCCTGGTCAGCCTTGGATGTTTGAGTACGATGACTTTTTCAATTCGATCAATGTTGAAGCCGTTGAAGAAAGTGCTGCGGCAAGGATGTTTTTCGAGAGCGACAATGCAACAGATTCACCGTTGGTTCGTCCCATTATAGTCAATCAAGAACCATCTTCAGTGAACAATAATGCTCTCGACAATGAGGATTTTCAAGATGCTACCGAATTGAACGAATCTTCAGAGGATGACGAATTTCTAGATGCAGATCAAGAAGCTCCAACAGCAGTTCACGGTATTTCAGAGGGTACTCCTCCAGTGGATGTCCCTAGAACAGCTGAAACTTCTGCATCATCCTCTTCGTCAATTCCGGGACTTGAATTGATTGCTGATCTCAATCTCAACAATCTGGGTACAAATATTCCAGTTCAAGATAATCCAGAAACAAGGATTCATAATACCCATCCTCAACAAAACATCATCGGAAATGTACATAGTGGCGTTCAAACAAGAAACATGTTGCGAAACAACAACAATGCAGGCTTGTATGCAACTATCCGAGAATCTGGTCAACAGAATGATTGGTCTTTCGCGTGTTATGTCTCACAGGAAGAGCCAAGAACTTGGAAAGATGCTTTGAAAGATAGCTCATGGGTTGAAGCGATGCAGGAAGAACTGCAACAATTCCAGAAGCTTGGTGTCTGGAAACTCGTAGAGAAACCTGCTGGATACAAGAAGATTGGTACCCGTTGGGTGTTTAAATGCAAAAAGGATGACCGTGGGATCGTTATCCGGAACAAAGCAAGGCTAGTCGTTCAAGGTTTTCGTCAGATTGAAGGAATTGACTACAACGAAGTATATGCACCTGTTGCACGTCTAGAAGCCATTCGGATCTTTCTGGCCTATGCCTCATTCAAAGGTTTCAAGGTATACCAGATGGACGTGAAGAGTGCTTTCTTACATGGTGTGGTGGAAGAAGAGGTGTACGTCGAACAGCCTCCAGGTTTTGAAGATCCTATCCATCCCGATCGGGTTTGGTTGCTCAACAAAGCTCTATATGGTCTACATCAAGCACCGCGAGCTTGGTACGCAACCTTATCTAATTATCTGCTGGAGAACGGTTTTCGCAGAGGTCTGATCGACTGCACTCTTTTCATCAAAGAACAAGATGGAGATCTTCTACTGGTACAGGTATACGTTGATGATATTATATTTGGTTCTACTAACGATGTTTTGTGTAGGGATTTCGAGCGTGTTATGCAGGATAAATTCGAGATGAGTGCTATGGGGGAAATGACCTTCTTTTTGGGCCTACAAGTACAACAAACAGAGTCTGGGATATTCATCCATCAGACTAAATATGTTGGTGACATCTTGAGCCGGTTCCAGATGTCTGATGCAACGCCCATCGGTACCCCATTGCCACAAAATCACGGAATTACTCCAGACTTGAAGGGTCAAGATGTTAGCCCCTCATACTACCGCGCGATGATAGGATCTCTTATGTACCTTACAGCATCAAGACCAGATATAATGTACCCAACGTGCCTGCTTGCCAGATATCAAGTGAACCCGAAGGCCTCACATCTTGCAGCTGTAAAAAGGATTTTTCGTTATTTGAAGGCTTACCCTGACACCGGTCTGTGGTACCCTAGGGATAATAACTTTGACTTGATCGCATTCAGTGATTCTGATTTTGGCGGATGCAAAATCGACGGCAAATCCACAACGGCTGGATGTCAGTTTTTGGGAAATCGCCTAGTCACATGGCAGTGCAAGAAGCAGACGTGCGTCGCTACATCAACATGCGAAGCTGAATACATTGCTGCCTCAAGTTGTTGCTCCCAAGTCCTATGGATCCAACAACAAATGCGTGATTACGGTTTTGAATTCCTAACTACTCCTATTTACGTCGATAATTCGGCTGCCTTACAGATCACTAAAAATCCTGTGCAGCATTCAAAGACTAAGCACATCGACATTAAGTATCACTTCATACGTGATTGCTTTGAGAAAAGGCTAATCGATGTTGCTTACGTCCACACCGATGACCAACGTGCCGACCTTTTTACCAAAGCTTTTGACAAATCAAGATTTGACTATCTTTTATTGGTAAACGGCATTAAGGTCAAGCAAGAGTAATCCACATCGGAAAATCATTTTTGTAAATACCTTTGTGTTTTAAATTTGTCTTAGTTTATTGATTTTAGGGGGAGTAAATCCAAAAATTTGAAAAATCCAAAAACATTGAAAATTTTCAAAAACTCAAAAACAATAGAAAAACAAAAATGAGTTTCCTGGCGAGAAAAAGAGAAAATGATAGTACATCAGTGGTCTGTCTAAATCTCTTCAAACCTAAAATGAAAAACGATAAGCAGCTCTATATAAGATGTATCGGTAGGCTCACAATCATTTTAAAGTGTGCAGGGTGATATAAACTTAAATCGACTGAAGACTGGGTGGGAACCATTCATTGGCATATGGTCTTAGTACCGAAATTTCGTTTGAGAGATTGCCGAGGTTCTGAGATATTCGGTCTTTATGCTGCTTATCATCTGGGTATCATGGTTGTATCTTTTACCGAAAAATAACGGGGACGCAAGTCTAGATCTTCCATGATACCATACATACGTGTACATATTGCATACGACCTCAATAAGTGATAAACAATCACATGTCCCAATCAAAATAAGTGATAAAATATCACAAATTCTTTCCGGGTGTCAAGTTCGTCTCTCTGCTGTACGAAAGTACTGACCTGTTCACGGACTTGCTCCTGTGCCCTCATGCATCGAAAACCAAGTTCCTCATCAATAAGTGATTTTATCACATAGGGCTTGTTTTCAATTCAAAATAAGTGAGAATCTCACATCATATACGGTCAAACAGATGATAATCGGTATACTCACCGGTAAGATGAACCCTCGTGCATACCTTGATACGGAAATGTGTCGTGATGTGGATGAACACCGGTCGGTAAGTATAAATCATACCTTAACGTATCCCCTCGCCATGATTACATCTGATAAGTTGAGCTTAAGTGGACAACAATGCCGATAATTGTTATAGGATGCTTATTTTAATGTTATCTAATTGAACAACAAGAGCGTTTTGGCATGACCGTACACTGATATGATTCTCTTACCCTCGAAACTCGCAAAAAGAATGTCTGTATATATTTATTTACTGCTTTCAGTCTTTACATTTGAAATATTTAAAAAAAAAAAAAATATATATATATATATACCAAAAAGATTTTATTTCTATCTTATTTTCGATCGTACGATGTTGGAACTCGAGTCTTCGTTACCTGAAACCTGAACGAAAACCGAAAATGACTAAATCTTCATAAACGGTCGAAATTTGCAAAGTGTTGAAAGTTAAGAATTAAAATTGACAAATTTGCTAAACTTTCAAACTGTCGGACGGTGTTTGTTTAAACAATGGTCACATGTGTGTCGTTTACTTATGATATTCCAGGCGGTTGTTCTCATTACGCGTTTAGATTTCTTGCATGTGCAGATTCTAAAGGCTAGGAGAACATGGTCGATGACAAGCTTCGGAATGAAGACACGACGTGAAGGCACTCAAATGATGAAGAGGATCGAGTTGCCGCTGACCATCATCAACACCACAAGGATCTCACTTCATAAAGATAAAGACTTTCACGAGCATAACTCAAGGGGGAGCTTATGTTAAGGGGGAGTTTGTCAACACACTTCCTACACGAAACGGGGAGTTTGTTGATACACTTTCTGCTTTCAAGACGTGAAGACTTTGAAGATCCTCCGACATTGAAGACTTGAATAGAAGTCAAAGACTTGAAGACACGAGAACTTACAAGAATGAAGATCGAGACAAAGCAACAGCTGTTTGTTAATAAGCCAGACAAAGCTACAGCCAAGGGGGAGTTTGTTGGTGCACTTATGTCTGCACTTTGTCTGTATTCGGTCACAATGTAAAACGATGTCTTTGTTAGTCTGTAAGTTTGACCAAGTCAACCATCCTCCTGGTTTGACTTGGCCAAACAGTCAACATTTTGTTTGTAATTTGTTTGGTTCGAAGGATGGTCATCGAAGGATCACTTATATCCTTCGATGATGATGAGCTCGAAGGATAGCCTTCGATGGATGGACCACGAAAGATCACATCTTTCGAGGTACATGTTGATCATTCGAGCTGTTCCTGGTCGAAAGATGATCTTTCGACCGGTCTGCATGATCCTTCGACCAGACCTGCTGGTTTGGGTATAAATACCCGTGTGTTGTGTTCACTTCGATAGATAGACACTTAGACAGATCAGGAACACACACACACTAGAGAGAGTTTGCAGAACTGATTTGTAAACCTTGTGCTTGTAACGGACCTTTCATACGCATTAATACAAGTGGTGTTAATCGTTGAATATTGTGTGTCGTGCTTTTACATGTTCTATCTCGGTTTGCTATTTCGGTTGGATTCCGCACAACCGGAGTGGTTCGTATACAAGGATTAGGCGACTAGATCCTCCCCTAGCCGGACCTACAGAAAATTTTTAAAAATAATATTTTTAGAAAGAGATGTATGAAAAGTAAAAATAGAGGTGCATTTAGCCACACCCTTATCAAAACCCACACCATAAGAAAATATGAGTTTGTTTTTAATGTGTATAGAACAACTAATATTTACAAACCATATTACATTAATAATTTTAGAAATATCATATTTATGGAATCATGATGAATCTATAATGGTTTATCATTAAATTTAATTTGGATTACGACATGATTCTATAATGGTTTATTATTATTAAATTTAACTTAATTTGTATTACTATTCATAAACACTTCAAATTAACATGTATAACTAGTAATATTTCCCGCGCGTTACGGCGGGTCTACAGCATTATCGGTTCGATTTATAACGGGATCGGTATGGTATCGGCACTCGATATAGTAACCAAAAGATACAACCAAAAACTAAAAGTAATGATATGACCAAAATGATGTCAACACGTGTTTTACAATGGTCGAAAGACGAAAACCATAAAAACGAATATCGGCTTCAATATTAACGATACCAGAACCAATGTTGTTCGGTCGAAATCGACAGGGCATTGATGTTGCTAGGACGGTGTCAGTTTAGTTAGTCACGGTAAGGGTATGGTACCAACACAATCGCAATAGCTTACAATATATAAAATATACTCTATACTGCTACCGAAGTTGTTCAAACGGTATTGGTTCGGTTCGTCACAATAAAAACAAAAAAATCGATTAAATCTTACCCGTTCGATTCAAACAAAACTTATATTTAAATATAGATAAAAATAAGCATGTCGCAACACTATATTCGAAATTTTATAAGGCATTACTTGTATTATTAAAATAATGTAAAGGGTAAATGGCGCCGACATATAATAAAAATACTAAAACGTAGATAAAAAATAGACATGTCGTAACTGCATACTCAAAATTTTATAAATATATCATATAACAGAAAAACAAAATATGTTTAATTAATATAATAAAATAAGAGTTAATTTCATAGTTAGTCCCTGTGGTTTGCACAAAATAACATACTAATTAGGTACTAATAGTTTAAAATCACATTCTAGGATATTAACTTTTCATGTTGTAACGTTTGGAGATATTAACGTTAATTGTTTGTTAAACTATTAGCACCTAAGTATGTTATTTTGTGCAAACCACAAGTACTAACTGTGTCAATACCCTAGAAGTTAATGCCTCCAAACGTTACAAAATGAAAAGTTAATACCGTAGAAGTTAATTTTAAACTATTAGTACATATGTATGTTATTTTGTGCAAACCACATGGACTAACTATGTAATTAACTCATAAAATAAGTAAAAGCTAGAAAAAATATAATAACGTATATAATTCTAAATTTGTTTACTATTCATGACCACTCCCTAGAAAGTGATTTTAAACTATTAGTACCTATATATAAAGATGGCAAAAAAGCCCAAGCCTGACGGGTATACCCGAAACATACGGATCGGGTATACCCGAAGCCCGATGGGTGTGGGCAGGGTACGGGCTTAAAAAAAGAAAAAAAAAATCGAGTACGGGTACGGATATGGGATTTAGTGATACCCGCCCGGTACCCAGCCCATTTACCCGAATAATACCCGGAAGTATCATATTATAGATTTCCATATATATAAACTTAGTACATGTACTTATTACCTTCTATATAGTCATTTGTGGATATGTATTTGGCAAGTGCTTAGTAAACAAATAACTTATTTTTGAGCACATATATTGGATATGGAAACTATCACCCTTTATTATGTGGATGCTTATACAATTAGGTGGTCCTAATACAATTACTTAATTAAGTAATCGTTTTGATTTAGTTTGATATATGTGGTCTGAATATGATATGTAAGTTATTAATCATATTTTCATTTGTTATAGGTATTAAAATAGTACATTATATAAACATCAAAGTAAAAATTGCACATTTGTCCCAACGGGTATTTTTATGAAATTAACAGGTATGTCCGATACCCGAAGGGTAATTACCCTACAAATACCCGATGGGTAACAGGTCGGATATGGGACAAAGAATTACAACCGGGTACGAGCCTGGGTTTACCAATACCCGGTCCAAGCCCGGCCCATTACCATTCATATATGTATGTTAATTTGTGCAAACCTCATGGACTAATTATTTAATTAACTCATATAATTAAAAGCTATAAAAAATATAATAACATATATAATTTTAAATTTGTTTACTATTCATGCCCAGTTTCTTTTAATATGTATAATATAATAACCGTTTGTGAAATTTAATATATACACACATACTAAAGGGAAGCTTTTTAATTTAATTGATAATAACCGTTTGTGCAATACTAAGACAACCCGTGTTTTCGACACCAGTTAGTTACGTAAAGTTACGTGTGGAAATACTACGTATTATTATTTACTAAATAGTAACATGTAAGGAGCAAATACGTCATTTAATTGAAAATCATGGTGGCGGTTCACCACAATTTCAATATACATTCGTATACAGGTGCATATATTTATTTATATAAGTTGTACACATTCATTTTGATTTAACCTAGTAAATATATTTTTATTATATTTATTTTATAAATATTAAACAAGCGGGTTCATCTTTAGCAAGAACGTTAAACCCGGTTGGTATACGCAGTGTAAGTCCAACCCATCTAACCAACCCAAACCTTAGGTATGTAAACACCTTATCTTCTTCACCTCCTTATCCTCATCACAATGTAAACCCTAGTCTCCACCTAAATACAACACACGCATCTGCACACTCATATGCGCAGAGAGAATGGGAGACCCGAGAGAGTTGTAAAGAGAAGGAGGGTGGACGGCCGGCTCTTTTCCGGCAAGGCCGGTTCTGACGGCGGCTTACAGTTGTGTTAGGTGGTGCAACCACAAGTCCACAACTCACGTCCAACCTTCCTGAATAAACAAACTGAAACCCGAACCTACACATTCAGAGACGGAGAGACCAGAGATCGAGAAAGAGATGGTGGCACCACGACCACCCTTCCACGGTGGAGCGGCGGTGGCCCCGCAACGGCGCGCTGCCCTCAATGGCGTCAAGCATCAGAGGGAGGTGGTGGTGCTAGGCGGTATGGTGGTCGTAATCGAATCGCGGCGGAGAGAAGTGGCAGGGGCGGCGACGCCGCATGTGATGAATCAAGGGTTCCGGCAACCCTATCCAAATTCCGGTAGATCCAATAAGCTTCAGGATACCGATTCATTTCTATATCTTCGTCATATGTCCCGTTCTACTACCCGTCTACACCGATCTCTCAGTATTGCAGGGTTACGGAGTCAATGATGGGAATAGTGGTGGCTCTCAGAGTTTTATGGTGGCTGCCGAAGGCGGAGAGGTTCACCAGCCACCGGACATCGTCGTCGGTGTAGATAGAGGATTACTTAAAGCTTTGGGTGGTACTTGGCCACCATTTTTAGCAGGTTCGAGGTTCGGTCAACGACAGTCCAAGCTGGTCAATGCAGTTAAAAAGGCAGGCCAGATCTGGTTAACGTTCCTATCGATGTTTTTGGATTGTATCTCGGGTTATAAACGAAGTGTTGGAAGGTATATGCACGTGTGATTTTTCTATATTTGTATATACTCTTAATTGTAATAATAAAAACGTGTAACGAGCTCTAGTGAACCCGACCCGACTAGAATGATTAATATGTAATAGTAATACATTTATTGTACGTATGATACCCGAATCTAATTACACATGTACGTATCTAATATTTATAATTATTAAATACACGACAATGACTTGAGGTTTTAATGATTGGAAAATTAATGACAACTTAAGTTGTCGGGTTTTGTTCTATAGACAGAGGAAACTCTGTACGATTCTCATGAGATTCTATATAATACAACATAAGTATTTTATAACAAACGAAAGCATATCGGGAATCAAATAATTTTATAAAATGTAAAGTATATATTTATTTGGATGACACTTGCGAATCACAAAGCAAATTTTAAATATAATTATCTATAGTTATTTCGAACATTTAAACGAGATGCGAAACTTAATGATGATATAATGATATATAATATTATTCGGGATATTATCGTATTATCCGAATGAAATAAAATAAATATATAATGATATATATTATAACAATGTGTGTCATACGTTTATTATATATATTTTATGTCATTTAATATATATATATATATATATATATATATATATACTTTACGGGAACCTGGATGAGTATGCTATATTTAAATTGATTGTTTGCTTGTATGACTAGTATTTGAAAAACCATATTAATATATTAACCAATTTTACAACGTGTGACATTCTAACACCAACACACACTTACATACACGTCAACACGATTTTATGAATATACTTAAATATATATTTATAATCACACAACTTAGAACATATATGGGATATATGTGGGATTAAACGATTATAGGATAATTGTCGCATCACTGTAATAACCTTACCATCGGGTCGCACGTTTAGCAATTCGGTAGAGCTCGATCACACGTGAAACAACTTTACTCTAGTATTGGTTACTTATGTTGTGCTACAATTATTAGGGAATGTCTTGGTGAATATTTCCATGCTATGTCGGTTTGTGTCGTTGACACAATACTTTTGGATATAACACGCACCCTAAGTTGAGTTCACTATTTTTTCTTTCACAAGCATGCGTCCCCGGGGGGGGGGGGGGGGAGACAAACAAACAAACTACTATTACTGGGAGGAATACTTTTCAAACTACTATTCCTGGGAGAAATACTTTTAAACTATTATTCCTGGGAGGAACACTTTTTATATATGTTGTAGTTTAAATTCAATGTTGGTTAATAAACTCAAACTCTATCACGAAAATACCTACTTACATACCGAGCTAGTTGTCTGGGAGGCAACGGGGTATTAGTTGATAGCGTTATTAGGCCTAACAAACCTCACACCGTACCTGGGAGGACGGGCGTGAACTAGTGACCTTTAACACTTTGATCAATGATGATAGACATTGATGAGGGCACCAAAAACGAACAGTCAATCGGTACAGAGTTTATTATTCGAAACATGTCTTTAAACTAAACACTTACATGATTTACATTAAACAAAACTGTGAATTCGCCAACTTTATGGTTACACACTTTTCTGCATGCTTGCAGGTCATTAGATACATCGCGGAATGGAATTTGCAGTCTGGGGAGACAGAGTTGTCACACCCCAATAAAATCAGAGTTGGCGTGATCTGATTGGTATCTTCATTGCATAGTGGAAGCACAAAAATGCTAAGACTTCTAGAAAGCGAACGCCCACAAAGTACTCGAATTCCTATGGTTCTCCTATTCCAACCGTTCCATAGTTTGAAAATGTAACCTGAGAAAGAACATGCGAAAAATGAACATAAGGTTGGCGAGTTCATAGTTTGTTTGTAAAAGATTTGAAGATAATTTTTTTTGAATAACCGGTTTTTAAAATATTGTTGAGAAAACGAAATAAAAAAAATCATTTTTTGGCATGTTATATGAAAACTTTGTATTTGTGAAACTTCGTATATGTAAAGCGTTATTTTTGTAAAACATTGTGTTTGTAAAGTTTTGTATTCATAAAACTTGTATAACCGTCAATGTCTGCGCATGACATTGACGACATGCCCGCATGAGCCTGTGAGTTGTATGTAGGACAATCCAGTCCTTAAGATGAAGGCCTTGGGGTGCATGCAAGATTTATGGGTTGTATGTGGGACACACTGTCCTGTTGTTCGTGTGCAGGACCAACCAGTCCCCTTGTCTGTATGTAGGACACCTAGTCCCATTATAACTAGGACCAACCCCGTCACTAGTCTGTGGCTCATGCATGTTTCATAAATGCTTATGTTTTTGTAAAAACCGGTATGTTTGCATAAGTTTTCGTAAACCATTTGAGTTTATGGAAATTCACAAATCATTTGTGTTAGTTAAAACTTGTTTGTAGCATGGTCTAGAAATATATATTTTTTGTTCATTTAAAACCTTGTATGTGTAAGGACCTTCAAAAATGTCCCAAAACGACCCGTAAGTGAAAACCCGGACCCCTGAAACCTTACTGTACATGAAAAACCAAGAAAAACAGATTTTTGGTCTTCACGCGGGCCGCGTAAAGGTAAGCATAGGCTTACGCAGGCCGCGACAACACATCAAATCTCCAGATGCATGAATAGGCCACGTGTCGCACACGTGGCAGGCCTAGGTGTGACACGCTAGCCCTAGTCTACGAATAGAGTGCCCTCGCGGGACGCGTAAGGATCAAGGGGGGGCTCACGCGGGCCGCGTGAACCCTATTTTTCAGCTCTAAATAGGTTTGATCAGGATCAGTTCACTGGTGTCGAAAACAATTCTCAAAAACGAAGATACACTGCTCAAATTCGAAAATTAAGGTAGTGAGGCGCTGCTACGATACAGGGTATTAACTCGATCGCTGCTACGATTCAATGTCCGATCGATTGAAACTATCCGATGGATGTTTAAGTGCTACCCAAATTAGGGCTATACTTTGTCATTCGTCGTAACTTCGATGGATGTTTAAGTATTGCACTTGGTCATTCGTTGTGAGGGTTTTAATCTCGTGAGTTATCGTAAACGCTGTATTAGTTACTAACCTAGTTCATGTGCATTGTTAAATTAGGTTACCAGGCTTATCAGTAGGCTAAACTCTGCCCGTTAAACTTACAATGTGAGTCATTCTCTTTTTAACAAATTTGCTTTAAAAATCATGTTTGTTTTCCAAGTTATAATTACAGGGATTAAGTCTTTGTAGTCTTCAATTACAGCCGGTATGTGGGGTTTTGTATACAATACTTGATAACCGTCACCATTGGACAACGGGTTAGCCAATGGGTGATATGACCATAGTCACAGAAACGAGTCGAGTGACAAATACCGTTGGGTAATTGGTTGATATATAAACATTGTAATCGCTCTTAATACTGTAAATCATAACAATGTGTCGTTTTGTGCAAAATGAATGATTCACCAGTATTTTCCCGCTGACAAAATATTTTTAAAAACATGTTTCAGGTGATCTGCTGTGATCCAAGAAAAAGTGCCGTGTAGCACTACAGGCTTGAGGAAGTGGCTCAATAAAAATAAAGAAACATGTTTTTGGTAAAATAGGGATTTCCCAGTGAAATTCCCTTATTGTAAATTACGGGGTTTATCCCGAATTATGAAATAAAATAATCGGGCATTTTCTAGTTTTTAATCGATCCTGTTAATAATTCCGCTGCCACATTAAACAAATACCACGAGATTTCTGTCCCGCGGCTCCTGGACCGGGTCAAACCGGGTCGGGGGCCGTGACAGGAAAAGGTGGTATCAGAGCCACTGATTTAAGCCAATTAAGTATTTAGAAATACTTAATTTTTTTCTGATTGCCATCTTGTGACTACGTGTTTTATTAACTGACTACTTGTTATTTACAGTATGGGTAAGCAAAGACTTTCGGACATCTATCGTCGATTAGATAGTTCACCAAAAGACAAGGGAACTTCATCTCAATCAAATTCCTCGAAATACTCAGCAGATACCGAGGAAGGAATATTTGTCCATAAGGCACAGTTTGAGAAACCACTTACCCCTAATAAAAGAAGTTGGATTATTAGAAAAAGTCAAGAGAAAATAAAGAAGTCACAACCAAAAGGAGTGATGAGTAATAAGGAAACTCAGGATATAGGCAATAACCCACCATGGGAAGATAATTGGACGAACAATGGGCAGATCTCTATATGTTAGCTACTACAACAGTAAATGCTAACTTATAGTTAAATTGCCAAACTAGTACCAGCACTTATATCATCTATGTGACAACTGGCACCAAACCGGTAATTTCCGTACACTTTAATTATTATTTAATGACTGCAATTATGTGCTTTGGTGTCAACATTATCTGATTACATACTACACAAGTGAATTCATGCACGTTTTATACTACAAAATATTGTTTTATGCATAAATGAGAGCGTTGCGTCAAAAATACTAGTAAACTCACCGGTAAGACACATTGTGTCAACAGAACTGCAGAAAGCAGTCAGACATTAGAATTGAGGCCTAGGTGTAGGTCCAACAACAAGGATACATTAAAATCCAAGAATACATACAAGGGTTTACATATATGCCATTCGGAAGCTAAATTACGCACTAAAAAGCACCCGAAATGCACTTTAAGTGCAGGATTTTATATAATTCAGCAATAAATCAGCTTTTAACAACATAAATATTATGCAGAATTCATGTTTTAACATCCAGAATATTTCCCTAAGTGTCGGGAATTAAAAGGGTTACAAAAGAATACTTAAAGGACACTAAACGATGCAATTTAACACTTTAACGAATCGGTCTCTAACCGAACAACCGGACACTACCCGGAGCATCGAAATATTATTTGAAACATTGTTTTATTAATTCTGAGCTAGTAATGATGCCTGAACACCCTAACACACACTAAAATACTTAGTAACAAACTACACTAACTAGATACTTAGATTATGATCACAAGTAACCACATGGTCCAACATTTACACATTACCCCCCCCCCACCTTATATAACCGTCCCCTATGGGGGACCCCACCATAAAATCCCCTTGATCTCATATGATCATGTGTGATCTCTTGGAAATGTAATGAAGATTTGATGAAGGATTTGTCTAGTACTTTGCCAACATAATACACTTTGGATAATACCCTAACATGGATATAAGCACACATGGTCATCCTTCATTTTCACCACACCATTCACTCCCTTCCCCTCCCTCCTCTCGGCTGCAATTAACACCACCACCATCACCATATTTTCATCTTCATTCATCCAATCCAAGGTTCACTCAAGGTGAAAGGAGGCGTTATAGGAAGCTTGGTGTTTGCGGATCATCAAGGACCTCATTCGTTTGCCTTTATCCTCCACATTTGCAACCTTGATCCTCCCTAGCTTAAAAGCTAGTAGTAAGTCTCTTGAATCCTTATTTATGCCATGTTTATGGTGGTTAATAGTTAGATTATGGTGAAACTACAAGAACTCTAAAAGATTATAAACAAAAGTCATGAACATAAAGCGTTGCATAAATCGGGAGATGAGAGATGGTAATACATGATAAATATGAGTTATATAAACGATAATCTGCTGTAAATGACTTACGTAATGATATAAATCGTTATTAGAATGAATGGTAATCGTATGTGTACATTTTAGTGGCATTTAGACTATAAAAAGCATGCTGAGTAAATTTTCTAGCCAACTTCAACTGGCTGTAACCGGACCATTATAAATCGAAAAACTGATTTTCTGAAGTCTAAATTATGTATTTTCGAAAAACGAAGCAAATGGCACTGGAATCATATTTTTTTGAGGTCGTTTACTATTTTTAAAGACCCGTTTTGTAAGAGCAGCTAAAGCTGAGTTTTTACTGCAGTGAATGGGTGATATGTTTTTAGTCATAACTTGAAATCTACGTTGAATCAGCTCATAAAAATGGTACTGTAGATGACCACCGATGTCATAGTAATTCTCCCACTGGAATTTCGACAATCGGACTTACGATAAATTTTAGATGAATTATTTCGTAGACTGCAATCAGAAAATGACAAATCTGATTGCAGTCTGGTAAATAAATTTTTATAAAATATTGATAATGAACTGGACCCCGATATTTTTAAGTAATAATATTTGGTTCATATAAGACATTCTGTAAAAATTTGGGAATTTTTGGAATAAGATAACTATTTTATTAAAATGCCCAAAGACAGCCCAGTTTTGTATATTAAAACTGAAATGGAGAAATTAATGTATATTGTTGATGATTGTTGTTGAAATTGAGTGATGATGATTTTAAAAGAAAATAAACACATGTTTTGAAAACATGGGAAACCTCCATTTTTAGGGGAAACTCTGTCAAAATTTTTATAAATTTTGACACTTAGAAAAATATAAGTTTTGAGAAATTTATTCCCTAAAAATGTGTCTAGAAAATATTACCAAGGTTTCCCTAATTTTTGGTAATAAGAAATGATGATTTCTTCAAAATTTAAAATTTATATTAAGTATGTATATTTTTGAGGAAAATATATGTATTTATTGGTCACCAAACTTTGTGCTAAGTGTATGTAGTATGTACTATACGTGATAGTGTATTAGGATTTGAAAATACACTAATTACTCATGAGAAGTAAAAACACAAAAATACACATACAACATACAAGATACATAATTCGGGTGCAAGATACAAAAAGCTTATATTTATTTTTGAGAAAATAATATAAGTAAGACACTTAGTTAAAAATATAAAATATTTTTAACACAAGAATATATACATAAAAGACAATGACTTGTACTTGTGCGATACAAGTTTAGTGACCAACGTTAAGAAAACACGTATAGGTCACGACGTTAATTAAGCAAATCCGGTGAAGTTTACGACGCAAGGAACGCCAAGTTGTGAGTTCATGCTCCCCCTTTTCTTTTAACTGTTTTCAGTTTTATAACTTCGGGGGTGAAAAAATGTACAAATGTTACAATGTTTATAAATGGTATGATACAAAAATAAGAAGCACTCTTGGTGAGAACGAGTACCAAGTATGATGCGCTTTGAGAATACAAGAATACAAGAAGCACTCTTGGTGAGAACGAGTACCAAGTATGATGCGTTTTGAGAAATGATACGAGAAATCGTGTCACGAATAGGGTACCATAAGCACCATTAATCAACAATATACCTAGACCGTAGAACAAAAGGTTAGATCTAACGGGTGTCGGGCAGCCACACTCTTGGTGAGAACGAGTACCAAGCAGTGCTTTTGTGTCTCAGAATATGCCAACTAGAAAAATGCCTAAGGTTTTGTGACTTCCTATGTCGTGTCACATGTTAATGGCCTTGCAACCCATTAACAACCCTGATACATACAAGAATACTTTATTTATACAAGAATCATACCACAAGAATACTTGATTTATGCATGAACACTTGATTTTACATGAGTACATGGTGTACACAAGAATACTGGATTTACACAATATACCAACTATGTTTTCGTACAAAGTATACAAACGTGGAATTCACACCAACATTATGTTGACGTTTTTTTTTCCAAAACTCACATGTATTTCAGGTGACTAGAAGTGGATGTGTGCGCGGCCTTACTCATGCTTGTGGATGTCGCTTATGTTTATCTTTAAATAAAGTTGTAAACTTTTTAAGACAATGTTTTATGCTATCTCGCGATGTAATCGCTAACTTATGTTTTCAAATTATGAAATGTTTGGTATTTGTGTGTTTCTTCATATCGGCTAAACAGCATGAATGAATTATCTGAAGCTCTTCAGAATCTCAATCTCTATTCTGTTAATGTGGTAGTTTCCAAAGACTTTACTGGTTATTGTGCCGATGTTGAGGAACCTATGGAATTTCAAGCTCAACCTCCAGAGAAACCCAAGCCAAAGAAGAGAAGAAGAATTGTGCGTTGGAGGCGTGTGCGCAGAAGGAAACCAGTAACTAGGAAAGTTACCAAGACGGAGGACCCAATGGATAAAAGGGAAAGGAATAGAAATTGGGGAAAGTTCTAAGCAAGCCGAGGAATAGCCACTGCAGGAGGAATTAGATCGTATACTGGCAAGTTATGATATCCTTAGGCCAGTCAATGAAAATCTCTTCACTTATCCCGCCGAAACCCAACTTCCAGTGAATTTGGAACCAGCCATCTGTAACACCCTTTGTTTTATACTTGAATTTAATAATATTTCATACTATTTTTATATTAAAATACCAGTTTAACACTAATTTCATAACTGACATAAACCCGAGTCAACTAAAAAAAATCAAGTTCAAACAAGCCAAAATATTATCTATTTGTTTACAACCCATAAACATAGTCTTTAGAAAGTTTAAATACTGCGGAAGCTTCAAAAGTTGTGTTCGGTTCTTCTAATATTTATGCTTGATCGTCATCCATAATCCCCGAGTACCTAGAAACTGAAATGTTTACCACGAAACATTAATAATGGAGTTCTTAGAAATATTACACAACCGAAACTACGTTCGATGCGGGTTTGATTAATTGTAAAATAAAAAAAAATTCAAAACATTCCTGACTCTACCGTAACTTACGGTATTACCGTAAGTTACGGTGATGTCTTTAAGGTCCTGGTTCACCGTAAATCAGGAAAGAAACACCGTAAGTCTTTCATTTCTACCGTAAGTTACAGTACTACCGTAACTTACGGTAATACCTGGAAATCTCTATTTTGTTTGATTTGTTTATTTCACTCAACCCAAATCTCGGATTTCGCTTTTCTAGCACACCAAAACATTAAATCTTCGTATTTCTAATATGTTATATAATAACCAACATCAACAATCAATCTATCATGTTCCGGAGTATTAACCATGCCTTATATGATTATTCGACCCGTTTGGCTAGTCTAAGGAATCCTCCTTTGTGACTACTACCAACGAGTTTCAACCAAGTTTGACTTATCATTCAATGTAGCGACATCACCGCTTAAATTCAAACAACTCTTATTCAAAGATTCAATTACACATTTTAAAATCATCAAAATCTACTTAATGTAACGGGTCAAGTTACATACCTTAGTGTACGCCCTTCAACCGCGAATCGCCACCGACTTGTCCACTTGACGTTCCGGTATCCTTTCCTATAGAGTTCAATTTTATCATATTTAGAACTCTTTGTAATCACATTTCGCATAATAGCCAAAACATCACAATTAGGTGTTTTAACTACAAAATTCTAGTTTCAAGCCTTCTATGAGGCATTTCAACAAACACTTCATAGGCAGAATTTTTTTATATCTTTCGTATTCAATTTCATAGCTTGCTAATTAGCTAACTTGACAACAATAAAGCCCTCATATAGTATTTAAACATCATATCTTTCTGGAATCACTTTCTATAATCAAATTACACTAGGATAATCATTCTAAACCCTAATGTTCATCATTATCTTGTAAAACCCACAACCCACCTTCAAGGTGTTCATGGAATTCCCTGAATTTGAACATGATTTCACAAGTAGTTGTCTAAGTTTCACTCCTAGACACTATATCATCCTTAATCTAACCACATAACACACATGCAACATCTGATTTCGGATTTACCAAAATCATGAGAATTTCAAGTTTAGAGATTTCATCAGATTTTACATACCTTATAATCCTCTTGCAATGAGGATCACGATTCTATGCTTTAAATTCGATTCCGACTTGGATTGAGCCTTCAATTTACTGATTTTGTGTGTGTGATAGAGTTTTTAGAATGGGGGTGTCACCCCCTTCTGCTTGTTCTTGATCGACCAGCCCCCTAGTGGGGTGTTTGGTTTTTATTTTTATCAAATTCTACAACACAAGTTTCACTTTTATCATCTTTGGTCCCTTCACTTGTTAAATAACATAAAGTTTTGGTTATTTAACCCTATTTCATGTTATTTCTAGACTTTTTGTTAACTGGGTTAAATTCCTAGTTGGTAAATTCTCATTTATTTATACTTTAAAATTTTAGTATAAAGTTTGATATTTTCGGGGTGTTACAAGTCCACCCCCCTTAAAAGGGGTTTCGTCCCCGAAACCGAAGTACGTACCAAATAATGTAGGGTGAAGACGTCGCATCTCCTCTTCGGACTCCCACGTAGTGTCCGAACCTTTCCTATGCTCCCACTTGACTTTGACTTTGTCAATTTGTTTATTTCGTAAATGTTTGACCTTTCGATCTAAAATCTCTACCGGTCTCACCACATAATTCAGACTATTATCCACTTCGATATCATCGTAATGGATATAGGTCGTTTCGTCTGCGAGGCACTTCCTTAATTGTGACACGTGAAACGTGCCATGAATCCCACTTAGTTCCTCCGGTAGCTCAAGGCGGTAAGCTACCTTGCCAACCTTTCCGATAATTTTAAATGGCCCAATAAACCTCGGGCTTAACTTCCCCCTTTTTCTGAATCTAATAACGCCCTTCCAAGGGGAAACTTTTAGCATGACCATGTCGCCAACCTGGAATTCGATTGGCCTTTTTCTTTTATCAGCATACGCCTTTTGTCTGTCTTGAGCCGCTTTCAAATGTGCCCGAACTATATCTATCTTTTCATTCGTAGCTCGTACTATATCTTGATGAGCGAGTTCACGTGGACCCACTTCACCCCAACATACCGGGGTTCGACACTTCCTACCATAAAGCATTTCGTACGGTGCCATCTTAATACTAGATTGGTAGCTGTTGTTATACGAAAACTTGACTAACGGTAGGTGAACATCCCAACTTCCTCCAAAGTCGATTATACACGCCCGTAGCATGTCCCCCAATGTTTGTATCGTTCTCTCACTCTGTCCATCCGTTTGGGGATGGTACGCAGTGCTAATGAACAATTTGGTTCCCATTTACTCTTGGAAATCTCGCCAGAAATTTGAAGTAAACCGGGTATCCCTATCAGACACAATGGATACCGGCACCCCATGACGTGCTATTATTTCATTCGTGTAAACCTCTGACATCTTTTCTGACGTATAAGTCTCACGGATCGGAATGAAGTGAGCACTTTTCGTCAATCTATCTACCACTACCCATATGGCATCGAAACCACGATTCGTTTTAGGTAACTTGGTCAGTAGGTCCATTGTGATATGTTCCCATTTCTAAACCGGAATTTCTAACGGTTGGAGTTTGCCGTATGGTTTCTGATGCTCCGCCTTGACTTGTAAACATGTCAAGCATTTTTCCACATACTTCGCCACATCCCTCTTCATTCCGAGCCACCAATAATTTTGTTTCAAATCATTGTACATCTTGGTCGCACCCGGATGAATTGAATAACGGGATTTATGAGCTTCATTAAGTAGAAGCGCCTTCACTCCACAAGTATGTGGGACCCATATCCTTCCGGATCGAGTCTTCAACCCGTGATTCCCATCCGAAAAATCTTTCAATTGACCAATTATTCTTTCTTTCTTCCAATTCTCTTCTTTTACTGCTTCTAACTGCGCCTCTCGAATACGTTCAAGTATACCCGAGGTCACCACGAGTTGCATCGACCTTACTCGTATCGGGACGTAGTCCGCCTTTCTACTTAGAGCATCCGCCACTACATTAGCCTTTCCGGGGTGGTAATGTATTTCACAATCGAAGTCTTTCACCGTTTCTAGCCATCTTCTTTGTCGCATATTTAACTCCTTCTGATCGAAGAAGTATTTTAAGCTCTTGTGATCGGTGAATATGGTGCACTTTACCCCATATAGGTAATGCCTCCATATTTTTAATGCAAATACCACCGCTGCCAACTCAAGATCGTGAGTGGGATATTTCTTCACGTGTATCTTCAATTGTCTCGAGGCATAGGCTATTACCTTGCCCCGTTGCATCAACACGCAACCGAGCCCCGATAACGAAGCATCCGAATAAACCACCATGTCTTCGACTCCGTCCGGCAATGTCAATACCGGAGCTTGAGTTAACTTTTCTTTTAGCGTTTGAAACGCTTTCTCTTGATCAGGACCCCAAATGAACTTTTCTTTCTTCCGTGTTAGCTTTGTTAGCGGTGACGCAATCTTGGAGAAATCTTGAATGAATCTCCTAAAATATCCCGCAAGCCCCAAAAAGCTTCTAATTTCAGAAGGATTCTTTGGGGGATTCCATTTTGACACGGCCTCTATCTTTGACGGATCCACCAATACTCCGTCGGCACTTATGACATGGCCAAGAAATTGTACCTCTCGTAACCAAAAGGCACATTTAGAGAATTTTGCATATAACTTCTCTCGTCTAAGGGTCTCTAACACTTCTTGTAAGTGATGTGCGTATTCAGCTTTACTTTTCGAATACACCAAGATATCTTCGATAAACACGATGACCGACTTATCCAGCATTGGCTTGCAAACCCGGTTCATGAGGTCCATGAAAGCCGCGGGTGCGTTTGTTAGCCCAAATGACATCACGAGGAATTCGTAATGTCCGTATCTCGTGCGGAAAGCCATCTTCGGCACATCTTCTTCTTTGACCTTTAGTTGGTGATACCCCGATCTAAGGTCAATTTTTGAAAACCAGTTCGCACCTTGTAGTTGGTCGAATAAATCATCTATCCTCGGGAGCGGGTATCGGTTCTTTACCGTGAGTTTGTTTAACTCCCGGTAATCGATACACATGCGCATGCTCCCGTCTTTCTTTCTTACGAACAACACCGGTGCGCCCCAAGGAGACACACTCGGCCTTATAAATCCCTTGTCAAGCAGGTATTGGATTTGAGACATCAACTCTTGTAATTCCGACGGTGCAAGTCGGTACGGGGCTTTTGCTACGGGTTTCGCGCCCGGAATCAATTCGATCCCAAACTCTATTTCCCGTTCATGCGGTATCCCCGGTAAATCCTCCGGAAACACATCTTCATAATCTCGTAGTGTACATCTCCAATCTTTCGTGATTCTTTTTCGGGCTCATTAGCGTATATCATGAATGCCTTGCATCCTCGCTTCATAAGCTTGTGAGCTTTCAACATTGAGCATACTATGGGGTTGCCTCCTTTTTAGCCATAAATGGTGACGTGTTTCCCGCTCGGAGATGTTAGTTTTATCTCTTTATGAAAACACACGATCTTTGCATGGTGTTGAGATAGCCAATCCATCCCAACGACTACTTGAAATTCTCCCATTGACATCGGGATTAGGTTTATCAAATATTCTTCGTCGTCAATGCTCAGTTTACAGTTTTTACATACATCACAAACAATAAAGCTCTTGTTATTACCTATCTCTACTTCTAAGGGCACAGGTAATTTTGTTAGAACAAATGAAGGATGTCGAATAAATCCATATGAAACAAAGGATTTATTCGCACCCGTATCAAATAACACGCGTGCAGGAATCGAATTTACAGCAAATATACCTGAGACCACGTCAGGTTCAACCTTTGCTTCTGCGGCGGTTAGTTGAAAAGATCTTGCTTTTGCTTTCGGGGCTTCACCTTTCGGTTCCTGCCCATCCTTCTTTCCAACCAGTTCCGGGCATTCCGACTTCTTGTGACCCGTTCGATAACAATTGTAACAAACCGTCACTTTCTCCGGGCACGATATAGCCATATGTCCCGTTTTTTTTTGCATATGGGACAAGGCTTATCCTTGTAACGACATTCGCCTTTATGACCCTTTCCACAGATTCTGCAACTTGGCGACCCTCCTTTCGTATCAAATTTCTTTGCGGTTTCATTTGTTCGTGCCTTCTTAGTAGGGCTTGGGTTTACATCTTGTGCTTTCCGTTCACCCCTTTCAATGCTCTTTTTCAGTTCGATCTCCCTTTCCCGAGCAGCATTTATGATCTCAGTAAGGGTCTCGTATTTGGAAGGGGTGATAAATTCCCTATACTCAGCACTCAACATGTTATGGTAGTAGTATATCTTTTGTTTTTCATTCATCACTAGATCATCACAAAACTTCATCTTATCCATAAACGTTGCCATAATCTTGTCTATGGTCTCACTCTTGTGCCTAAGTTGCATGAACTCCTCCTTGATTTTATTCATAACCGCTTTGGGGCTATGATGCTTAAGAAATGGCGTCTTGAATTCTTCCCAAGTCATGACCTTAGCAGCTTCAATACCGTTCTCTCTCTTTTTGTTATCCCACCAATCTTTCGCTTGACTCCTTAGTTGACCCGTACCATAGGCTACGTAGTCATCTTCGTCACAATGGGTCCTCTCGAATACCCCTTCGATATCACTTAGCCATCGTTGGCACACTATTGGGTCAACCTCCCCATTATATATTGGTGGTTTACAGGCCATGAATTCCTTGTATGAACAAGGCTTTCGTCCACCATGCTTTTCCTTTGCTGAATTTGAATCATCTTCCAATTTCTTGATTCTCTCTTCTACTATTGATAAAACTGTGTTTTGAATTTTATCAATAAAACCCGACAAACTGTTTTCGATCGCCTTTCCAACCTCTTCGGCAATCACTTCCCTCATTTGTTCGGTGACTCTTGGCACCGCATTATCATTACCTCTATCAGCCATCTCTATTTCTGAAATGTTTACATAGGTTGTTAAACATTCCATTTATAACACATGCTTTACTTGTTTTGATTTAATCAAGTTCATAACTTGATTTAATCATTCTTGTTTCAATTCAATCAAGTTCATAACTTGATTTAATCATTCTTGTTTCAATTCAATCAAGTTCATAACTTGATTTAATCATTCTTGTTTCATGCATTTCTTGTTTTTGAGTGAGCTTACACACTCTTTTCATGCATATTTGTTCATTTCTCATTCTTTACGTAGTACATAATTTATTAACAAAATAAGTTAGTTCTTACCGGACGATCGATCAAGCTTGAACCGAACACTTATTGACAACCTTGAGCTCTGATACCAACTTGTAACACCCTTTGTTTTATACTTGAATTTAATAATATTTCATACTATTTTTATATTAAAATACCAGTTTAACACTAATTTCATAACTGACATAAACCCCAGTCAACTAAAAAAAATCAAGTTCAAACAAGCCAAAATATTATCTATTTGTTTACAACCCATAAACATAGTCTTTAGAAAGTTTAAATACTGCGGAAGCTTCAAAAGTTGTGTTCGGTTTTTCTAATATTTATGCTTGATCGTCATCCATAATCCCCGAGTACCTAGAAACTGATATGTTTTCCACGAAACATTAATAATGGAGTTCTTAGAAATATTACACAACCGAAACTACGTTCGATGCGGGTTTGATTAATTGTAAAATAAAAAAAAATTTCAAAACATTCCTGACTCTACCGTAACTTACCGTATTACCGTAAGTTACGGTGATGTCTTTAAGGTCCTGGTTCACCGTAAATCAGGAAAGAAACACCGTAAGTCTTTCATTTCTACCGTAAGTTACGGTACTACCGTAACTTACGGTAATACCTGGAAATCTCTATTTTGTTTGATTTGTTTATTTCACTCAACCCAAATCTCGGATTTCGCTTTTCTAGCACACCAAAACATTAAATCTTCGTATTTCTAATATGTTATATAATAACCAACATCAACAATCAATCTATCATGTTCCGGAGTATTAACCATGCCTTATATGATTATTCGACCCGTTTGGCTAGTCTAAGGAATCCTCCTTTGTGACTACTACCAACGAGTTTCAACCAAGTTTGACTTATCATTCAATGTAGCGACATCACCGCTTAAATTCAAACAACTCTTATTCAAAGATTCAATTACACATTTTAAAATCATCAAAATCTACTTAATGTAACGGGTCAAGTTACATACCTTAGTGTACGCCCTTCAACCGCGAATCGCCACCGGCTTGTCCACTTGACGTTCCGGTATCCTTTCCTATAGAGTTCAATTTTATCATATTTAGAACTCTTTGTAATCACATTTCGCATAATAGCCAAAACATCACAATTAGGTGTTTTAACTACAAAATTCTAGTTTCAAGCCTTCTTTGAGGCATTTCAACAAACACTTCATAGGCAGAATTTTTTTATATCTTTCGTATTCAATTTCATAGCTTGCTAATTAGCTAACTTGACAACAATAAAGCCCTCATATAGTATTTAAACATCATATCTTTCTGGAATCACTTTCTATAATCAAATTACACTAGGATAATCATTCTAAACCCTAATGTTCATCATTATCTTGTAAAACCCACAACCCACCTTCAAGGTGTTCATGGAATTCCCTGAATTTGAACATGATTTCACAAGTAGTTGTCTAAGTTTCACTCCTAGACACTATATCATCCTTAATCTAACCACATAACACACATGCAACATCTGATTTTGGATTTACCAAAATCATGAGAATATCAAGTTTAGAGATTTCATCAGATTTTACATACCTTATAATCCTCTTGCAATGAGGATCACGATTCTATGCTTTAAATTTGATTCCGACTTGGATTGAGCCTTCAATTTACTGATTTTGTGTGTGTGATAGAGTTTTTAGAATGGGGGTGTCGCCCCCTTCTGCTTGTTCTTGATCGACCAGCCCCCTAGTGGGGTGTTTGGTTTTTATTTTTATCAAATTCTACAACACAAGTTTCACTTTTATCATCTTTGGTCCCTTCACTTGTTAAATAACATAAAGTTTTGGTTATTTAACCCTATTTCATGTTATTTCTAGACTTTTTGTTAACTGGGTTAAATTCCTAGTTGGTAAATTCTCATTTATTTATACTTTAAAATTTTAGTATAAAGTTTGATATTTTCGGGGTGTTACACCATCCCAGATCCCTTTATCCACTCCCAACCTCTACCAGCAGAGCTGGAAGAATGGTGGACCACTGACTGGCAGTTTCAAAATCTCCTCAATAACCCTGATACCTTTTTCCCTCAATTTGACCCGAAACCTCCACTACACCCACCTATGAGCTCCGAGAACTTGACTGAACTCCGCCAGTATGGTGAGGAGCTGATTGATGCAGGGAACCGAATTAGGGATATAGGAGAAAATATATCCTGGAAATACGACGAGAGGGAGCGTCGCTTCTGAGATGCCAGCCGACGGGATGATGTGACGACAAGGTTGTGGTTGTATAATAATAATAGTAGTAAAATATAATCCTGTGAAATAAACTTAAAAATAAAACTTTTGTAAGATAACAAGTTTGTACGGACGCATATTATAATATATAAAAATGGAAGACGAGAAATCGACAGTTTTGGCTATACGCATTGATGTGATTATGTGTAATTGTTTTGTTATGTTTAATTGTTAATTATTTCTACTAATCACTTAAATATATTAATTACCAGATGGAACACGCTGGTAATGAACCCGTTAATGAAGTTAACCAATCTGAACAAAACCATGAAGATCAATTTCTAAGTAGGCAAGATATTGAAAATATCGTTGCTCAGGGAATAGCCAATGCTATTCCAGCAATCCTTGCTGCTGCCCGAAATCCAGTTGAACCTCAACAAATTATTCCAAGCAAACGTACGCATGAAGACAACTTCAGTAATAGTGTAAACGGAGGCGCCAACCATACTAATAATGATAATGACGTACTGCAAGCCCCAAATCTTAAAAGAATGAAAGCTGCAACACCTGGTTGCACTTACAAGGAATTTCTTGCCTGTAAACCTTCTGAATTTGCAGGCAATGAAGGGGCGACTGCAGCGCTACGTTGGTTGGAGAAAACCGAGGCAGTAATCAAAATAAGTAAATGTGCCGCGGAGGATAAGGTTATGTATGCTTCTCACCTTTTCAAGGAAGAAGCATTAGAATGGTGGAACACGGTGTTACAAGCTAAGGGAAGTGACATGACCTATGCCATGAATTGGGAGGAGTTTAAGCGTCTGGTGGAAAGAAAATTATGCCCTGAATATGAAAAAGAGCAGATGGCGAATAGGTTTCTGAGCCACCGGATGGTGGATGTAGATTGTTTAGGGTATACTTCGAAATTTTTCGAATATGCCAGAATTGTGCCTACTCTGGCTTCACCAGAGCTGGTACTTATCTCTCGCTACATCTGGGGTTTAATTAGCGAGATTCGTGACATTGTCAAAGTTGCGAGACCCCGCACGATCGATGATGCGGTGGAACTAGCTAACACTTTGACAGATGGACTGGTACGTACGCGAGAAGAAAATCGGAAGAAAGAATTGGCTCAGAAAATTACCCAAGGATTTCGTGTGGGTAATAATAGCAATTTCAAGAAAAGAAGAACTGGGCAATCTTCCACTCCGCCGTTCTGCAGGAATTGCAGAAAGAAACATTTTGGAAAATGTAATGTAACCTGCAACTTCTGCAAAGTTGTAGGACATCGTGAAGAAGATTGCAGAAAGAAAACAAGGGTCTGCTATAACTGTGGAGAAGCTGGGCATTTCAAACCAGAATGCCCCAAATTGGTCAAACCTGCAGACAACAAAACCAAACCAGCAGATGGAGCTACCAAGAAGAATGCAAGAGCATTCCAACTGACTACACAGGAAGCCGAACTAATTCCTGACGTCATAGCTGGTACGTTCCTAGTTCACAACGTGCAAACCAAAGTTTTATAAATACTTCATTCTGCCAAGCTCTTAAATTACCCCTAACCAACCTTAGGCAAAATTTTACGGTAGAAATGGCAGATGGAAATTCGGTTAATATAAATAAGGTTTTGCGAGAAGGAAAGATAGAACTCTTAGGTCATAAATTCTCTGCAAACCTGTTACCTATGAATTTAGCTGAATTCGATGTGGTGTTAGGAATGGATTGGTTAGTAGCCAACCATGCTCGAATCCTATGTGATAAGAATTCCATAGAAATTTATACACCCATAGGAGAATTAGTAATGATTATAGGAGATAAGCCATGAAAGCCACTGAAATTCATTTCAGTCATGAAGTTGGCCAGTTATTCAAGAAAACAAGAAATAGTGTATATGATCTCAGCTATCATTAACACTAAAGATAAGGAACTTACGAAAATTCTGGTAGTATCAGATTATCCAGATGTATTCCCAGAAGAACTACCTGGATTACCACCAAATAGGGAAGTAGAATTTAGGATTCATCTAATTCCTGGAACTACACCGATAGCTAAGGCACCTTATCGGTTAGCACCCACCGAAATGCTAGAATTGAAAAAGCAATTAGATGAATTACTAAGTAAAGGATTCATACAACCTAGTTTATCCCCTTGGGGAGCACCCGTGTTGTTCGTAAAGAAAAAAGATGGTTCGATGGGAATGTGTATCGATTATAGGGAATTGAATAAGGTTACCATTAAGAATCGATACCCATTACCTAGGATCGATGATCTTTTCGATCAACTTCAGGGAGCTAAATATTTTTCTAAGATAGATTTACGCTCTGGATACCATCAATTGAAGGTACAAGAAGAAGACATACCTAAAACTGCTTTTAGAACTAGGTATGGTCATTACGAGTTTACAGTCATGCCCTTTGTATTAACAAATGCTCCGGCAGCATTTATCGACATGATGAATAGGATCTGTAAACCGTACTTGGATAAATTTGTAATTGTCTTCATCGACGATATACTTATTTATTCCAAAAGCCAGGAAGAGCATTGTGAGCACCTGCATGCACTCCTAACTTTGTTAAGAAAGGAAAAGCTTTACGCCAAATTCTCGAAGTGTGAATTTTGGCTACAGGAGGTACAATTTCTAGGACACATGGTGAATCACGAAGGTATTCACGTAGATCCCTCCAAGATAGAAGCAATCACCAAATGGAAGGTCCCACGGAAGTTAGAAGTTTTCTAGGATTAGCTGGGTACTATAGACGATTCATTAAGGATTTTTCCAAAATAGCTGTGCCATTAACTAAGCTAACCTGTAAAGCAGTTAAGTTTGAATGGGGACCTAAACAAGAAGAGGCCTTTAGGATTTTGAAGCAAAAGTTAACAAACGCTCCAATCCTTGCCTTACCAGAAGGAACAGAGGATTTTGAAGTATACTGCGATGCTTCTAAGCTAGGATTTGGATGTGTGCTAATGCAACGCAAGAAGGTAATTGCGTATGCCTCAAGACAATTGAAAAAGCACGAGGAAAATTATACGACTCATGACTTAGAGTTAGGAGCCATCATTTTTGCCCTTAAGATTTGGAGACATTATCTGTATGGAAGTAAGTTTACTGTCTATAGGGATCATAAGAGTTTAAGATACATATTTGGGCAAAAAGAATTAAACATGAGGCAAAGAAGATGGATGGAGATTTTAAGTGATTACGACTGTGATATTCAATATCACGAAGGAAAGGCCAATGTAGTTGCAGATGCCTTAAGTCGTAAGTATCATGAAAAACAAAAGCTAGTTCGTGCCCTTAGATTAAATCTACAGATAGATTTAATAGAACAACTGAAGAACATTCAAGAAACAGCAATCAAGGATGATGCTGAAGGAATGAAAGGACGAGTAAAGGAAATAGAGCAAGGGAGTGATGGAATTTGGAGATTCCACAAGAAAAGAATATGGGTACCTAAGCAAGGAGAATTGAGAAATAAGATTTTTGAAGAAGCCCATAAATCTAGGTATACCATGCATCCTAGTAACAATAAGATGTACCAAGATTTAAGAAATAACTTCTGGTGGATAGGAATGAAAAAGGACATAGCGAGATATGTTTCTAAATGTCTTACTTGTTCACAAGTTAAGGCAGAACACCAGAAACCTTCAGGTCTACTACAACAATTAGAAATGCCGGTGTGGAAATGGGAACTTATAACTATGGATTTTGTTACTAAGTTGCCTAAAACCAGAAAAGGTAATGACGTGATTTGGGTAATTGTGGATCGATTAACCAAATCAGCTCATTTTCTACCCATGAAAGAAACCTTTAGCATGGAAAGGTTAGCAAGATTATATGTAGATGAAGTAGTATCCTTACATGGAGTTCCACTCTCCATTGTATCGGACAGGGATAGTCGTTTCACTTCCCATTTCTGGACAAGTTTCCAGGAAGCAATGGGAACCTGACTAAATCTAAGTACTGCTTATCATCCTCAAACAGACGGACAAAGTGAAAGGACGATCCAAACCCTGGAAGACATGCTTAGAGCATATGTAATAGATTTTGGTGGAAATTGGGATGACCACCTACCCTTAATTGAATTCTCCTATAACAATAGTTATCATTCAAGCATTGAAGCTGCCCCATTTGAAGCATTATATGGACGCAAATGCAGAACTCCAGTCTGTTGGGCAGAAATAGGAGAAAGTCAATTATCAGGTCCTGAAATTGTGCAAGAGACTACCGACAAGATTACTCAAATCAAGGAAAGATTGAAAACGGCTCGAGATCGCCAGAAAAGTTATGCAGACAATCGACGCAAGCCGTTAGAATTCCAAGTTGGAGACAAAGTACACTTGAAAGTTTCTCCTTGGAAAGGAGTAGTCCGGTTCGGTAAGAAAGGGAAGTTAAGCCCAATATATGTAGGACCTTTCCTAGTAATACAACAAATAGGACTAGTTGCCTACCGCTTGCAACTACCCGAGGAGTTAGCAGGAGTACATGACGTATTTCATGTATCCAACCTCAAAAAATGTTTATTTGATGAATCCCTGGTAGTACCTCTTCAAGATGTAGAGGTAAATGAGAAATTGAAGTTCGTAGAGAAACCACTTCAAATAGAAGACAGAAAGATCAAGTTTCTCAAGCACAAAAAAATGGTACTAGTTAAGGTCAAGTGGGATTCAAAAAGAGGACCCGAGTACACTTGGGAGCTAGAATCGGAAATGAAGCGAAAGTATCCTCACTTGTTTCAATAAATCTCGAGGACGCGATTTAAATAAGGTGGGGAGGATGTAAGGACCTTCAAAAATGTCCCAAAATGACCCGTAAGTGAAAACCCGGACCCCTGAAACCTTACTGTACATGAAAAACCAAGAAAAACAGATTTTTGGTCTTCACGCGGGCCGCGTAAAGGTAAGCATAGGCTTACGCGGGCCGCGACAACACATCAAATCTCCGGATGCATGACAGGCCACGTGTCGCACACGTGGCAGGCCTAGGTGTGACACGCTAGCCCTAGTCTACGAATAGAGTGCCCTCGCGGGCCGCGTAAGGATCAAGGGGGGCTCACGCGGGCCGCGTGAACCCCATTTTTCAGCTCTAAATAGGTTTAGTCAGGAGCAGTTCACTAGTGTCGAAAACAATTCTCAAAAACGAAGATACACTGCTCAAATTCGAAAATTAAGGTAGTGAGGCGCTGTGTTGGATCGATGTATGACCCTAACGAGTCAATCAGAAGAGTCTAAGATCTGTATCAGAGGCGGAATCATTGATATAGACGTGAAAACAGCTTAATTCCTCTTAATTATCTCTTTATTATTGATTTCAAAGCAATCCTGATCGTTTGACAAATTGGCAGCACCTCAGCTCTGAAATCTCGAACGTTACAAATGAACTAGCAACACACCTATATATAGTGAAGTTAATTTCTCTTGAAGCTGCCACTGCCCATTTCAAGCGGAATTACAATGTTAATTTCGCTTGAACTGGTCATTGACACTTTCAAACGAAATTACACACAAACACACATAAAACCCTAATTTCCAACCTGTTGTGTGCTAGTTTATCCTATCTAGACATAAGACTCGATAAAGACGAAGTTAACAGACATTTGTGCACCAACAGACTCCCCCTTGGATGTTAACGAAGTCTTTAGCAACAAATCTTCAGTCTTTAGTCTTTGTCTATCTTCTTGCTCTATCCAATTTGTCTGACACTGTAAGCATCCTTCAATTCTTCTCTTCTTCTATCAACAGCCAGCATGAATCACAGAATCTGAATCTTTAACAATCTTCAAACTCCCCCTTGAATGTAGATTCAGGAACTGTATCTGACTTTTAAGTCTTCAAACTCCCCCTATCAGTTAGCTGGGATTTTGCTTTGCTGTTTTCTCAATAATAAACCTGTTACCTGCACAATCTCTACCTAAATATAAGATTTATGATTATAACAATTTCAATCTAAACTTACCATTTGACTTCATTTGTTAGTCTTGTCAGAATTTAGAAATCCACTTTAGTATCCAGGTCCAAATTAATGACCCTGTGCACTTAATTTGTCTACCAAGTCCAACTTAATGACCTTGGTTGACCTGAGACAAAACATACTGACATTTTATACAAACTAGTTCAAACAATTTTATGAAATTTACCCAAATTAATGAACTTGTTTTGACTTTTCAATCTTCTCAAGTTTAACATATTAAGCTCACGACTCATCTTCCAGCTCAGAAACTTCCTGCATCTGCTTCAAATTGCGAATCTAAAGATCAGCTTTCCACTTTGGTTTGTCGGAAAATAAAGCAGAAATGTAAAATCCTTTTGGATTTTGAATAAAGTTTCTAGACTAGAAATGAATTACAGAAATTAAATGCAGTAAATGTAAACTATTTACAAACATATTTTTGGTGAGCGTGTTAGGGAATCATATCAGCTATTCGACAAGTCACAAGTACCGTTAAGCTTTAATTTCATACTCAGAATTAAACAATTCGCTTATATTGTCGATATACTGATCCACTTAAATTCTCACACAATATTCAGTCTTACAGGTGAGTATACCACAGATGATATCTGTAAGGGGTTAAATTGCGAGGGCCGTGAGAGCTCAGGTCAGAACTTCCGTTCAGCAGAGAGATGACGGCTTCGACTTTTGGTGGGTCCCCTTTAGAGGATCTTTTTTACAACAGCACATGATTAGCATTTTTCAATGTTTCATCGTTTTTTATGCTGAGGGCAGGCTTTTATTTCAAGCAGCAGTAAAGTATTATACGGGGACTAGGCCATTGCTTCCGCAAAATCAGAAGTCCCGGGATAATACCCCAGATATCACTGAGTATAAAGACCTAGTATCTTAGAAAGATGGATCTTTCAAACAAGATTTCAGGGGTTACCTATATATCCAAGTAGTGTTCCCCCACGAAATAAGCAAGTTAAAGATTTAGGTTTATATCCTGAACAAACCTACTAAATGTGTACAAACCTATGGGCACATCATCAGCGAGACTGTTTAACTCTTTTAAACTTTACATATCTTTAGCATACCGTAACTGTCAAGCCGATGTACTATCATTTTCCCTTTTTACACAAGCTCTTTTCTGATTTTCTGTTGTTTTTGTATTTTGAAATATCTCATGTTTTTGTATTTTTGAATTTTTTTTACTGTTTTTGTATTTTCTGAAAATATTACCCTATACTCCCCCTAAATACCAAAACAGGTAAAAAATCGACAAACCATTGCAGATTGCTTCTCAACATCATCTACAATGTCTCCTTCATCAACGCTAAGAATCTCCTCCAACACCGATAAAAGCTTCATACCGTTCAGTTTTAGCAAATATTGAAAACGAGTTTTATCAAATGCTTTGGTATGTAAATCAGCTTTTTGTTCGTCAGTGTGGATTTTCTCAATTCGTATCAACTTCTTCTCGAAACAATCTCGGATGAAGTGATGACGAATTTCAATGTGTTTGGTTTTAGCATGATGAACTGGATTTTTAGTAATATTTATCGCTGCCTCATTATCAACAAAGATAGGGGTGTTAAGAAATTGCAAACCGTAGTCGCGCATCTGTTGCTGGATCCACAAGATCTGAGAGCAACAACTGCTAGCAGATACATACTCAGCTTCACATGTGGACAAAGCTACAGAGGTCTGCTTCTTGCATTGCCAGGTGACCAATCGTGGTCCGAAAAACTGGCACCCCACTGTTGTTGATTTAGCGTTAACTTTGCAGCATCCAAAATCGGAATCGGAATACCCTTCGAGCATGAAATCGCCTTCTTTTGGATACCACAACCCCAATGATGGAGTTCCTTTCAGGTAGCATAATATCCGTTTCACAATCACCATATGCGAAGCTCTTGGGTTAGACTGAAATCTTGCTGTGAGGCAGGTTGGATACATAATATCGGGCCTTGAGGCAGGTTAGGAACTATATGTTGAAGAACAAAACTTGCGGAGTTGTAACTGTTCAGTCTCAACTGGATGCATTCATTTTCAATTTTAGCCTCTTGAAACTGAAGCTTCAACTTAGCAATTTCATCCAGTTGCTGGTTGATTAACTCTTCTTTTACACGAAGAACACCTGACAATTGAACATTTTCTTTGTATGTCTTACCATTTCTCTCATCAGAATCTTTTACCGTTCATTTTAGCTTCTCAAAATTTTCTGAAAGTTGACGATTTTCATGAATTAGCTTTTCGTTTTCTTTCCTAATTCTTTCTACGTCACTTTTATCATTTTTCAATTTTCTCAGTTAATTCTTTTAAACGTTCATTCGAAGCTTTTAACATTTTGTCACGGTTTAAGATCTGATCTTCAACATCTCTGACTCTTCCTGTCAGTTCTTCAACCTTTTTAACGTTGAGGTAAGTAAGTGTACTACAAACCTTGCAGTCTTTCATGCAATTTTTGCAGTTGTTCTCATTTTTAGCTTTCTTACCTGACTCATTGGTTGCATCATTCTGACTGACCTTGCTTTTAGACTCAGTGCCAGAACCAGAAACTACCTCTAGTTCTTTCGCAGCAAACACTTTGTCAGCCATCTTCTTCAAATTCTCAACCGTGAATTCTTGGGTTGTATCAATAATCCCATCATCAACTTTCTTTGGTTGCGGCTCTTTATCTTTTTCTTTTTCTTCAGCTTTTTCTTTAACTTCTCCTTTAGCTTCTCCTTTAGCTTCTTCTCCTCCCCACCATAATCTCTTATTGCTTCTTCTTCATCAGCAATTTGTTTGATGAAAGTTTCAATATCAACAATATCTGGATCAACAGCAATGTTTCCGTTGGGATCTAGGTAACATTCTCTATCAACATCCCATCTTTTAGCCTGTTTAGCTTCTTTGTATATTCGAGAAATTCTAATCTTCCTGTTCTGAGCTACCATCTTTCTGTTGACATATTTCACTTCTTCTGTTCTGGAGTCTTTGAAAGGAACAATCTTTGTCACAAACGCATAGCCCACTGCGTCTTCTTCTGGTAACACTTCACTCCAATCATATCCCTCATCATCATGAATAACAGCAAGTGCTCTGGATTTTTCTTTGGGATTTTCTTCTATCTGCTTCATTCTAGGGGGTTCAGATTTGTTCTGATGGTAGATAGCTCTTTTGTAGTAATCTTCACGGAACGGATTCGCCGTATCATCAGCATATGCATTTCGACATTCTCTTTTAAAATGACCTTTTTGTTTGCATTTAAAGCACGTGACCTTCGACTTATCAAACCCTAGCTTGGTTGAAGGTCCACCAATAGAATATCTACCGGTAATCTCCATGAATCTTTGCGCTCGTCTGACTGAACTGGCCATACACCACCTTATATCAATCAACTCCATCTCCTCTGGGTTGATCTGATCATAATCCTCCTTAGTGAGGTTAGTGTTTCCAATCTTTCCCGCAACAAGGCTCTCGTATGACTCTAAAACAGAAGCTAAGAACACCAACTGCTGCTTTGCGGATTCTTCACTAAAATTTTGAGCATTCTTTAGATCCACATCAATGTTGCATTGAAACAAATTCTTTGGAACTGATTGATTTTGAGCAGTTGAAGATGAACTTCCATGATAACCACTGCTTGGAGTTTCTTGATTCACCGTGGTTGAATTTTCTGCTGAAAATGCTGTTTTTGGTGATGCAGTCTTCGGAATCACACTTCCTAGATAATACATCTCAACATTCTGCTGATATGAGGAATGATTGACTTTGTTTGATTTCTTGATCTCCAGTTCATGACTCTCCAATCTTTCGATTAACAGATCAACCGTCAGATCCTCCGACTTGATTGTATTCTTCAGCATTAAGGCAAAATATTGCCAATCTTTCTCATCCGGTTGCGAGTCAAACCGTTTGTCAACCAATTCTTCTTGAGTGTACACGATTCCGTGTCTTGCAAGTTCCAGCTTCAAATACCCGAATCTTTCGATCATCTTTGACATAGATTCATTTTTCAAACATCCAAAAAATCAAATTCTTTTCTTAACAATTTCTTTTTGTTTTTAACTATCTCAGCACTACCCACACATTTCACTCTAAGTTTCTCCCATAGATCTTTTACATTTGTGTACTCGATCAACGATATTATGTCGTCTCTCACAGACTGATGAAGCAATGCAATGCACTTTTGTTCAGCAACAAAATTTTCTACATTATCAGTGCCTTCTAAATTTTCATAATCTGATCTTCCGATATTGTAACCATTCTTCAAGCTTTTCCAGCTTGGATATGCAAACGCTTTTAGCCACTCTCCAAACCTTTTAGCCCATCTATTGTATTCTTCAATCGCCATCAGTTTGGGAGGTTTGTTGTATGTGCCATATGCACTCTCCACACTCAAAGCATCGGACATGGTTTTCTTTGCACTCGGATTAGGAACATTTTCATTGGTGTTGTTTGATGTATCATCTCCAGTGTCTCCCGTGAAAGCAAACATGTCACTGAATGGATTCATGAACTCATCCATCTTCACGTACCTGAAACAATCAACAAACTCTTAGAAATTTTTTTGATTTTGACAAAGACAGTTTCAAGCGAAATCAGCCTTTCAAGCGAGATCAGCTTTTCAAACGGAATAAGCTTTTCAAGCGGAATACTGCTTCACACGAAATTACTCCTTTCACACTAGGGATGGCAAAAAAGCCCAAGCCCGACGGGTCTACCCGAAACCCGAAACATACGGGCCGGGTATACCCGAAGCCCAATGGGTATGGGCCGGGTATGGGCTTAAGAAGGGAAAAAAATCGGGTACGGGAACGGGTATGGGATTTAGTGATACCCGCCCGATACCCGGCCCGATATTTGTCCCATTTACCCGAATAATCTCGAAAGTATCATATTATAAATTTCCATATATATGAACTTAGTACATGCACTTATTAACTTCTCTATAGTACTAACGTCTAGTCTTCTCTTTACCGGTAGTCATCTCTTTAAAATTATATTGGATATGGAAGCTACTTCATATGGATATGGAAGTACTAGCTTATTTTTAAGCATGTATAAGCTTACTAAGTGAACAAATAAGTTATTTTTGAGCATGTATATTGGATATGGAAACTAGCACCTTTTATTATGTGGATGTTTATGCAATTAGGTGGTTCTAATACAATTAATTAATTAAGTAATCGTTTTGATTTAGTTTGGTATATGTGGTCTGAATATGATAAGAAAGTATTTAATCGTATTTTCATTTGTTATAGTTATTAAAATTGTGAATTATATAAACATCAAAGTAAAAAACTGCACATATGTCCCAACGGGTATTTTTAAGAAATTAGTGGGTATACCCGATACCCACGGGTAAGCCCGATACCCGACGGGTAATTACCCGACAAATACCCGATGGGTAACGGGCCGGGTATGGGCCAAAGAATTAGAACCGGGTACGGGCCTGGGATTACTAATACCCGGCCCAAACACGGCCCATTGCCATTCCTATTTCACACGGAATAGCAATTCAAACGGAATCAAGTCACTTTGAAGCGAAATTAGTAATTCTGTATGAAATCTTCAAGCGAAATAAGGTTTTCAAACGGAATTAGTGATTCCGTGTGAAATAAGCAGCAATTTCAAACGAAATAGGTGATTCCGTGTGAAATTTCAAACGGAATTAGTGATTCCGTGTGAAATGAAAGGCAGTTTCAAGCGAAATTAACCAAAAAGGTTAATTCCGTGTGAAATCACAAGTATTTTCAAACGAAATAAGTGATTTCGTTTGAAACAGCACTGACACTTTCGAGCGGAATTAGGATGACATCATCCTGCCGGCCACCATTTTGTCAAATTGACCCAGATTTTGATCGAATTTTGGTCCAATTCTATCAAGGGTTCTTTAAAACAGTGTTTTACATGATATATGTGAAAATCAGTCCAATTTGTCCGTTAAATCTTGTTTAATTTTGAAAAGAAGGTGTAGAAGTGATGAAAAAAAGCTGAATTGGTATAAACTCTTCGTCCTGAGCTCTGATACCACTTGTTGGATCGACGTATGACCCTAACGAGTCAACCAGAAGAGTCTAAGATCTATATCAGAGGCGGAATCAATGATATAGACGTGAAAACAGCTTAATTCCTCTTAATTGTCTCTTTATTATTGATTTCAAAGCAATCCTGATCGTTTGACAAATTGGCAGCACCTCAGCTCTGAAATCTCGAACGTTACAAATGAACTAGCAACACACCTATATATAGTGGAGTTAATTTCTCTTGAAGCTGCCACTGCGCATTTCAAGCGGAATTACAATGTTAATTTCGCTTGAACTGGTCATTGACACTTTCAAACGAAATTACACACAAACACACATAAAACCCTAATTTCCAACCTGTTGTGTGATAGTTTATCCTATCTAGACATAAGACTCGATAAAGACGAAGTTAACAGAAATTTATGCACCAACACGCTGCTACGATACATGGTATTAACTCGATCGCTGCTACGATTCAATGTCCGATCGATTGAAACTATCCGATGGATGTTTAAGTGCTACCCAAATTAGGGCTATACTTTGTCATTCGTCGTAACTTCGATGGATGTTTAAGTATTGCACTTTGTCATTCGTTGTGAGGGTTTTAATCTCGTGAGTTATCGTAAACGCTGTATTAGTTACTAACCTAGTTCATGTGCATTGTTAAATTAGGTTACCAGGCTTATCAGTAGGCTAAACTCTGCCCGTTAAACTTACAATGTGAGTCATTCTCTTTTTAACAAATTTGCTTTAAAAATCATGTTTGTTTTCCAAGTTATAATTACAGGGATTAAGTCTTTGTAGTCTTCAATTACAGCCGGTATGTGGGGTTTTGTATACAATACTTGATAACCGTCACCATTGGACAACGGGTTAGCCAATGGGTGATATGACCATAGTCACAGAAACAAGTCGAGTTACAAATA
The DNA here is from genome assembly GCA_030545235.1 of Helianthus tuberosus. Lineage (NCBI taxonomy): Eukaryota > Viridiplantae > Streptophyta > Magnoliopsida > Asterales > Asteraceae > Helianthus > Helianthus tuberosus. The sequence continues at coordinate 153,994,374 of CM060430.1, forward strand.
CCGTTGGGTAATTGGTTGATATATAAACATTGTAATCGCTCTTAATACTTTAAATCATAACAATGTGTCGTTTTGTGCAAAATGAATGATTCACCAGTATTTCCCCGCTGACAAAATATTTTTAAAAACATGTTTCAGGTGATCTGCTGTGATCCAAGAAAAAGTATCGTGTAGCACTACAGGCTTGAGGAAGTGGCTCAATAGAAATAAAGAAACATGTTTTTGGTAAAATAGGGATTTCCCAGTGAAATTCCCTTATTGTAAATTACGGGGTTTATCCCGTATTATGAAATAAAATAATCGGGCATTTTCCAGTTTTTAATCAATCCTGTTAATAATTCCGCTGCCACATTAAACAAATACCATGGGATTTCTATCTCGCGGCTCCTGGACCGGGTCAAACCGGGCCGGGGGCCGTGACAGTATGTTTCTGCAAAACCTGCATGTCTATAAATATGAATTTTGGTTCATCGAAAACCTTGTATGTTTCTTCAAAACGCTCATGTCTTTCCACCACGAAAACGTTTATAAAAACGTAAAACAGTAAAAATATGGGGTTATGAACTCACCTTGATATCCTTGTACAAAGCTAGCTAAATGTGATTCCATAATATCGTTTCCAAAACGTGACTCGCTAGCATGCAATCTACGACATTCCTAGAATGGAAAACTTATAAGTTTCTACTAGAACGGTGTAGCTAAACTACGTGTCACCGAGCTCTACCGAATCGCTAACCCAACGATCCGATGGATGTTGTTAATTTGAAAGAAACGAAAAAGATATACTTGTTAAGTTTCATTTATTGTCGGTGATGGATACTAAATTTTGGAAACCCTTAGTTTTCAAGAGACTTAAAATATATATAGATATTCATATAAAATATATAAATATGTCGATAGAATCACGTTAGTCGTCCCGAGAAGTCGTACATGTATGTAAGGAATATTCGTATGAAAATAATATATTACAAACTCGTATAATGTATTGCGTCTCGTGGATAATTGTCAAAATATATGTATATGCCGTTTAGGCGTTTTAAATAAATATAATGAGTTATATTTGTTTTAAAAAGTTTTCAGTCATGGACGTTTGAAATAAATATAATAATCATATTTATATTATAAAAGAATCATCGAGTTTTCGACGTTTGGAATATAAGAGTTATGTTTAGTTTATAAAGTTTTCGAGTTGTTGACGTTTGAAATAAATATAATAAGTGCATTTATTTTTATAACAGAATTTTCCGAGTTTTTTGATGTTTAAACTAAACATAAATAATTATATTTATTTATAAAATATGTCCAAATTTTGATGTTTGAAATAAATATAACTAAATATATTTATTTTATAAAACTATCGAGTTTAATTATCTTGTAAAACGGTTTTTGTCAAAACGTTATAAACGTGTTTTTGTAATTGTTGTAGTGTTCGTCAAAATAAATATACGTTTGTATTTAATTTTATAAAAATTATTTGATTCCGATAGTTTTTTCGTTTTATAATTGAAACACGTTTCGTTTTTACGGATTTTCACGAAAAAACAGGCAGAATTTTCTCTGTTTTTGGACAACCCCGACAACACAAGTTGTCGATATATTCTTCAAAAAGCAACAACATACGAGTATCTTTCATTATAATCAAACACCACTTTCTTGTCATGTAAATTTAACACACACACTGTCGCAACCCTGACAGGGAGCGGGTGTCGCGAGATCAGATAGATGGTGGTATCAGTGTTTATTGATTTAGCAGCGGAATACATCAGGACGGTAGTTAGGAAATACTTTTATCAGAGTTAAACACCAAACTTTTTATAATAATAATCATTGAGATAAAACCCAAGTTCATTTGACAATACATTTGTAGGGATAAGCCCTAATTATTGAAAACAAAAACTCTTTTTTATTTAGGTAACTTTTATTGCCACTTTTCCAAGCCTTCAGTGCTCTCCAGCTGGCTTCTATTGGCTTTCACATTTTGTTTCCAGGAACGCGTTTTAAAAAGGTTTTATCAGCAAGAAATACTGCCGAGTGCATCCCAGTTTAATCAAAACAGTTAATATAACTTTCTGTTGGTGCATACGTCTGTCGACTTCGTCTTGTATCGAGTCTTGCATTGCTCAGGGCACAAAGTTCAAGAAATCAAGTGAAATTGCTAATTCCGCTTGAAGTGTGCTGATTACGCTTGAAGACAGTGATTCCGCTTGAAGCTGCTGATTCCGTTTGAATGATGATTCCGTTTGTAATGTGATTCCGCTTGAGTCATGTTCAAGCGGAATTAGGAATTCTATATATATGTGTGATCTCGTTTCATTTGAAACGGAATTAGTGTGTGTGTTTCCGACGGCGAAGCTCTGTCGAAGTGTCTTCAGAACTGTAATCGTATCAGAATCAATATACAAGACAGTTTTAGTGAATATCTTGCTGAATTCAACTCATCATGTATGTTTCCGCCTTTCATTTTGAGTAGAACGCCTCTGATCGACTCGTCTCGAGTCCGACAATGATCCTACATGTGGTATCAGAGTTCAGGAGGAGGAGTTCTGCAGATTTCAGCCTGATTTCATTGTGTTTTCTTACTTCTACACCTTCTTTTCTCAATTGAACTAGTTTTAACGGTTAAAATGGCCTGAATTTTTTCACAACATAAGCGAAATTGTGTTTTAACAAACCCTTGAGAGAATCAGATCAAAATTCAAAGTAAAAATGACAAAAATGGGCCAAACAGTTAATTCCGCTTGAACGTATACCCTAATTCCGCTTGAAAATTTGAAACGGAATCAGTGATTCCGCTTGAAAACCTATTTTCCTTTGGTAATTTTGCTTCAAATCAGGGTAATTCCGTTTCAAGTTGCTATTCCGGTTGAAAGTTTGAAACGGAATCAGTGATTTCGCTTCAAACGTAATTCCTCTTGAAATTTCAAACGAAATCAAGTGATTCTCTTTGAAATTGGTGATTTCGTTTGAAAAGTATTTCCGGTTGAGTCATAATTTCGTTTTGAAGTTGTTTGTGCAGGTTATTTCTGTTTGAAGTGTTGAGCAGGGTAATTTCGTTTGAAAGATCTAATTTCATTTGAAAATGTCTGACGAAGAATTTTATAACGCGTTTGCTACATCTTCGACTAGTCCAGCTGTCATTGCTCAAAACATGAACTTGGAAAACGAAACTGGAACTTTGCAAAAACCCCCGAAACTTATGGGAATTGAAGAGTACCATGGCTGGAAAAATCGTTTTGAGAATTGGGTTCAGGCAAACCATCTAAGAGCTTGGGAAAGCATTGAAACAAAATATGTTAGACCACAGACTGCTTTGAAAGTTGATAAAATCATTTCAAAATTCACAGACAATGAGAGAGACAGTTATAAAGGAGAGAAAATGATGATTAGTCTTCTACAACAAGCTGTCAAAGAAGACATCTTTATTTTGCTTCAGCATGATGGTAGTGCATTTTCGATTTGGGAGGCACTTGAGAAGAAGTTTGAAGGAAGTACAGAGATGCTCAAGAGTAAAGCATCTCTGCTGAAAAAGGAGTTTGAGTTGTTTACAAGTATGCCAGGGGAGACTACAAAGACTCTTATTGAGAGATATTGTCATCTTGTGCGTACCATGTCTTAGTAGAAAATTACTAAAACTCTAGCACAATGGGTTGAAAAGTTAGCTGACGCATTACCGCAGAAAGAATGGGGTACTTATCTCAGGATCTTAAAGAATTCTGGAGAATTTAGCAGATTGTCAATTGGACAGTTTATTGAAAAGCTTGAGGCACAGGATCTTGAACAACAAAAGATTGCCAGAATGAACAGTTCAAGCAATCAACAAGATATCAAATTGTACTATAAAGGAAATATTCAAACTGTTGAAGCAAGTCCTAAGATCCAAACCGCTTTTAGTGCAGGAAATTCATCTGGATCAGTCAGTCAAAGTTCAATCAACACTAGTGGATTTTCAAATGTCAATCCTCCAAGTGTTCAAAGTTCAAATGTTGGTAATGAACATATGATTCAGTGCAATGTTGCTTTGCATCTTCAAAATGGTCAGAATTTTTCTAATGAAGTTGTTAAAAGTCATATGGCATTACTGGTTACTGCTTTGGAATCTTATGAAGGATTGATTGCTGGAAGAATTGGTAATCCTATGCTAACAAAGGAAGATTACGATCAGATCGATGCAGAAGAATTGGAGCTTATGGACATCAAATGGTGTCTAGCTAGTGTCTTGAGAAGAGCTGAAAAGTTCAAAATGATTACAGGAAGAAATGACTTTTTGGATGCTCATGTTTCAGCTTTGGGTTTTGATAAATCTAAAGTTATTTGTTTTCGATGCAGGGAGAAAGGTCATTTCAAGAGAGAGTGCAAAAATCAGGAAACTAGTGGAGCAAAGAATCCGTTTGGTGGTCATGATTACTATCGAAAAGCCATATATCAACAAGTTGCTCATCAACCGCAACAACAAAAAGATTCACAAACTGCTCATGGGAAAATGATTGAAGATGCAAATAAGAAAGCTTATTATGGTATCATTGATCAAGATGATGAGAAAATGGCTCCAGGATTTAGCTGGGATAAGTTTGTGGATGAAAATGGGGAATTTAAAGCTTTCATTGCTCAAATTGTTCAAAAACCAGAATTGATGAAAGAATGGATAGCAATGTTATCTGATGAAGAGAAAAGTCAAGATGAAGAATCTGTTTCTTCTGAAAACAGTTTAACAGATACTAGTGATGATGATGAAGAATTTGAACAGATAAATATTGAAAAAACTCATTTATCTTCTGACAGTTTTGAATTTTATTTTGCAGACAAATTGAAGAAACTTAAAGAGAGAAAAGTTGCTAAAGAAATGAAAGAAGTTAAGGTTGTTGAGAAGATAGTTGAAGTGGAGAAGGTAGTTGAAGTCGAGAAGATTGTGGAAATTGAAAAGATTGTTGAAGTCACAAAACCTTGTCTTACATGTTTGGAACCTTGCAAACAATGTGAAGATAAAGATGAAAGGTTTAGTGAGCTTGAAAAGTTGAAAGAGAAGTTGCTGTTTGATGTCAAGAATGTGAAAAAGTCATATGATGTATTAAACAGAACGGTGAATAGTTTGCAGAAAACTAACTCCGAAAGAGAAGATGCTTTGACAATGATGAATGCAACAATGATGTCGAAGCAGAAAGAGATAAATTTTTACATTGAAGAATGTGCGAAATGGAAGCAAGAGTTGGAAACTGAGAAAGCTGAAAATGAAAGAATCAGACGATTACTAAGAAGTTATTCGAGTTCTGATTACTTAATTGACAGAATTTATCCAACTGTTGCAGGTTTTGAAGTATTTGAAGATAAGAAGTCAAAGAAAAAGGATACTGGTAAGAAACAGAGTGTCTGTTATAATAAGTGTCCGCCTCCAATTTGGGAAGGGTATTCGTCTAGAAAACCGAATGAGGAACAAGTAAAAAAGGCAGTCAATATAAAGTTGGAGTCCGAGATAACCGATGTATTACCAGACAATATTGACATCACATTCACAGCGTCCGACATAGATCATGAATCTGAGTTAATTAAAAGGATGGTCGATCAGGTGTTAGATAAGGATGATGAGTCCGAGTGAATATCCGAGTCTGGGAGTTCGAGTTCGTCTGTCAGGAGTTCAAAGTCGTCGGGAAAACGTGTGTATAGTAAAGAATTTTTGTTGTCAAAATCTAATTTGAATGACGAAACATTTAAAGTGGCATACACTTTGAATGATTCTGACAAATTATATTTTGATAAAGAATTTCCAATAAGAGGTGTTAAACCAGAAATGATAAAAAAGGTTTTCAAACTAACAGAAATTAATATTTCTGAAATAAAAGATGCAAATCTTTCTAAAAAGCTTAATCCTTACACCTCAAGAGTTAGACAATGTTTAAACAAGAAAAAGGGTTACAGTTCTGGTGCAGGTTATCGAAAGAAACCTAACCATAACGGTAATTTCAAAAAGAAAGGTCTGGGTTTTATTCTACCAGAAAATTATAAAAATGAAAAAATTTCTAAAAATACAAAATTTGTGTCAGGAATGTCTGCTGAGGATGAAAAGAAGAGCTCATTCTGGAGACAGTCAAATCAGGAATTTCTTGCTGAAAAGAAGAAAACTGAAGCTCATCAGAGAAAAGAGACTAGAACCTGTTACAGATGTCAAGAAGTTGGTCACATCGCCTGGAACTGTCCTAAGGCAACCAACACAAAATAGGGAGTTTCAGAAAAACTCAAAGAAATAGTTGTTGATAAAACCGAACCACCAACTGAAAGATTTAAAATTTTTGAAAATTCAACATATGAAGTTAGTGAGTGTTTGAAAAGGTTTTACAAGAAAAGGGGAAATCTTAACAATCAAGCTTGGATTATTAAGAAATCAGATGTAAAATCTGGCGATGAATCTGATTCCATAAAATCAGAAGAGCCACAAGTTGCTAAAAATGATGAAAACTCAGTTCCGCCTTTGGATGATGTTCATTTTCCACCATTGCGAACTGAGAATTTTAAATCAAAAGTTGGAAAGGTTGAGATCTCAAATCAATTCTATTCTGACAAGAAAGAATTTGATGTTGAGAAAGCGTTTCATGGGAATGTTAAAAAGATTTTTGGAAAAATGGTCGAGGGAAAGGCCAAAGGGGTAAAAGATTTTTATGCTACAAAGAAAGCAACTTATAGCCCAACCCCTAGTGAAGTTGAGAAAGTCACACCCAAGGAAGGTCAGGCTTGGGTGTCCATATTATTTGTTTGAAAAACCTGACTTGTCGGAGCTCCCAGATTGGTAAGTGTGGAGCAGGAATCGGCATCTTTCTTGAGAAATATCACAGATGTGAATGATGGTTGTTAAATGATATTTCGACTTACAAGTGGTAAATCAGGGACATTAAGTTGTACTTGATTTTCTACAAATTGATTGAGAAACGATGTGATGAACCCCTAACCCACAAGTGGTAAAATCAACAAAACTTATTTTCCGGAAAAAATCATTTTGGTTAAAACATACTTAAGTGTTTTGAAATCTTAATGAGAAAATAGTTTGTTGTAAGGGGGAGTTCTGATTGTTTATGCCAAGTGGATGGCGAAGTGAAGTGATTCGATATCAGTTGTCACTTTACCTGTATAGTTTGTTTTCAAATTTCTTTAAATGTGTTTGAATTTTAGGGGGAGTAATTTTTCAGAAAATCCAAAAAAATTAGAAAATTTGAAAAAGGCAAAAACATGATAAAATCCAAAAACATTAGAAAATTTGAAAAAGGCAAAAACATGATAAAATACAAAAAGAGTTTTGTTGTCAGAAAAGAGGAAATGATAGTACATCAGTAGACAGTTACAGTATGCTAAAGAAATGTAATGATTAAATAGCGTTAAACGGTCTCACTGATGATATGCCGATAGGTTTTTACACATTTAGTAAGCTTTTTCGGGATATAAACTTAAATTCAAACTTGCTTATTTCGTGGGGAACACTACTTGGATATATAGGTAACCCCTGAAATCTCGTTTGAAAGGTCCCTCTTTCTGAGATACTAGGTCTTTATGCTCAGTGATATCTGGGGTATTATCCCGGGACTTCTGATTTTGCGGAAGCAATGGCCTAGTCCCCGGAGAATACTTTACGCTTGCTTGAAATAAAGCCTGCCCTCAGCATAAAAAATGATGAAATATTGAAAAAATATGCTAATCATGTGCTGTTGTAAAAAAAAGATCCTCTAAAGGGGACCCACCAAAAGTCGAAGCTGTCATCTCTCTGCTGAACGGAAGTTCTGACCTGAGCTCTCACGGTTCTTCGCATTTAACCCCTTACAGATATCATCTGTGGTATACTCACCTGTAAGACTGAATATTGGGATCTGGATACGGGAGTATATTCAAGAGGTGGGACACATGAATGAGTTTAAGTCTTTAACATACCTAATTCATATCCTGAATCAGTTGAAATTTGTGTGAAAATTTAAGTGGATCAGTATATCGGCAATCTAAGTGAATTGTTTAATTCTTAATGTGTAACTAAGCTCAACGGTACTTGTGACTTGTCAAAAACTGATATGATCCTCTTACACAAACTCACAAAAATATTATATGTAAATATTTATTTACTGCATTCTTATTCTATTCAAAAATCCAAAAAGATTTTATAGTGTTTTAGCATAAATTTTGAAAAATTCAAAAAGATTTTTGACAACTGATGTTGGAAAGCTGATTTTAAAAATTCTAAGTGCTAAACATGATGAGCATGTGATGAGCGGGAGTTTGTGTTTAAATGAGAAAAGATTTTGAATATTAGCCTGCAAGTGGTTTATCAGTTATTAACATTGTTAAATCATTCTGGTTATATTTGAGGGAGAGTCTGGATATATAAATTTGTCAAATGTTAAATTTGTGAAATTTATTGTGAGGTAGAGGATGTGCAGGATAGCCTGGATTCTGAAGTCTGAGTATAGAGCCAGGTCACGATCCTGATCCTATGAAAGCCAGATTACAATCAACATCCGAGGGTAGATGAGATTATTCAAGGGGAGTTTGTTGATGCTAAAGAGGAGAAAGAGATAAAGTTTTGAGGATACTTACACTGTAAAGATGCTTCAGAGAGCGATCAGACCGATAAAGACTGAAGACGTTGAAGACTCGACACTTAAGACTCGTCAACATCCGAGGGGGAGTCTGTTGGTGCATACGTCTGTCGACTTCGTCTTGTATTGAGTCTTGCATTGCTCAGGGCACAGAGTTCAAGAAATCAAGTGAAATTGCTAATTCCGCTTGAAGTGTGCTGATTCCTCTTGAAGACAGTGATTCCGCTTGAAGCTGCTGATTCCGTTTGAATGGTGATTTCGTTTGTAATGTGATTCCGCTTGAGTCATGTTCAAGAAGAATTAGGAAGTCTATATATATATATATATATATATATATATATGTGATCTCGTTTCATTTGAAACGGAATTAGTGTGTGTGTTTCCGACAGCGAAGCTCTGTCGAAGTGTCTTCAGAACTGTAATCATATCAGAATCAATTTACAAGACAGTTTTAGTGAATATCTTGCTGAATTCAACTCATCATGTCTGTTTCCGCCTTTCATTTTGAGTAGAACGCCTCTGATCGACTCGTCTCGGGTCCGACAACGATCCTACACTTTCACAGTATTGAGGGTGATTACAATGTTTATAACTACACAAATACTCATTCAGTACTATCCACACCAGACTTTGTGGGTGATGCGTGTGTAGCGTTATATATTTTTATGTATATTTTAAGCCATTTTTAACACTTTATTCAAGTTTTAAATTTATTAAACACGATATTCTACTAACACTAAACACACATATGGGCAAGTGCACCCATCGTGAGCGTAGTATAGCGTTGGTAAGATACCGAGGTCGTCCAACGACACAAGAGCTTTTAGTACCGGTTTATCCTCAACGTCTAATCAAATCAAAATTTTAGAAAAAGGTTTTAAACATTAAAATAAAAACTAAAAATGCTGAAAATAAAAATAAAATAAAAACAGATAGACAAGATGAATCACTTGGATCCGACTCGCCTTTAGTGTAACCTTTGATGTTTTCCGCACTTTTGCACTTTTTAAGAGATTATCTTAGTTATAGTAGTAGGCCCCTCTTTTGAAGGTGACGTTACCCTCAACCCAGTAGTTTGAGTCAGCAAGGATACAATCCTAAAGGGTTGTATTATTGAAAGATAATTAATTAAGTTATTAATGCGTAATGTGGTAGGCCCCTCTTTTGAAGGTGACGTTACCCTCGGCTAAGTGGTTTGAGTCAGCAGGGATACAATCCCAAGTAGCCGGGTTAATGTATTAATAGTAGTTTACATATGAGGGGATCAAGCCATTCGCACCCCCGCCATCCAATACCAGTGGGTATTAAAGGAGGTCCTAGTAAGCTTGACCCAGGTCCTTGCAGGATCTATACACTGAACAAGGCAAGAACCTTACCAAACCATTCCCTTAACCCCCGACCAGGTAGCCAACATATCTCTATATAGACCGTAGAGATATGAATGGTGTAAGTCTTTTATTTTATATAGACAGTAAAATAACGCTAAGACACCACCGACAAAAGATAAGGAAGTTTCACCTTCAACATAAGAAACTAGTTATTAAAGTCATTAATACAAAACCAAATAAAAAGTGCGAAAAGATTAAAAAAACAAAAGTATTACACTAAATGCTTGTCTTCACCAAGTGATGTATGAGACTTAGGCAAACATGGCCTTTGATTGTCAAGAACTCTTACTATCAATATTGGATCCCGAGACTACTACACACACTCTATGATGGATGATGGTGGTGGATGAGGGTTTTGTGATGGTGGTGGAGTGTGGGTGAAGTGGGAGAGAGGTGGTTTGTCAAGGGATGTCTTTGAAGTGAACCAAGCACCTCTATTTATAGCCTGCATAGAAGCCCGGACACGGCCCCGTGTCCATCAACTTTCTCTTTCCTCATTAATTGTAGTTTGTCTGCATTAGTTGACCACGCCCCCGTGTCCGCTGGGCACGGCCCCGTGTGTAGAAGCGTATCTGTACTGTCAAGATTTTCTTGGATTCTGCGAATCTTAGCGTTGACCACGGCCGTGTGGAGCTGGGCACGCCCCCCGTGTTGGGAAATAGAAGCTTCTACAACTTTGTATTTTCTGCAGACACTTGGGCACGCCCCCGTGTCCGCTGGGCACGGGGCGTGTTCAGCCTTCTGATATCTTGTTTTTGCTTGGGAAGATGCTGTCGAGGGGTCGAGCATGTCACGTTTATTCCTTTTCTTGTATTTATGTTAGATTTAGCTGTATTTTTGCTTCTTTTGTTCAATTGCGCTCATTTAATCCTGAAAATACAAAAGGAAGACAAAAGCACACTTTTTCCAATATTAGTACTAAAAAGGGGTTAGTTTTATGCCTCATTTGATGTAATTTATATGTTTCTTTTTACACACATCAAATACCCCCACACTTGAATGTTTGCTTGTCCTCAAGCAAAACTCTTTATAATGTGGCTTACACTCCCAAATGGGATGGGTAGAAGAGAAGTTTTGGGCTTGTCTTGAGTGTCGGGATTCCAAGATCTTTATTAGGCTTTATTTTTATATTATTTACAATCCTATTCGTTATGATTTATTTAGAACATTACATAAGAGAAATTACTTATTTGGGCATAACATGCCTCTTTAAAATTCCATTTATATACAAGTTCACATACCTCACGGGAGATCACTCAACACTCGGCCGAAGATGTATTTTTGTGAAACACTCGAGACCGACATGAAACTTACTTCTACCATATGCTTGCCAAACAATTAAACCTCCTCCTTTTTAACTATAAACCTTTGTAAATATCAAGAGGACTTTGGGGAAGGGTTAGGCTTGGGTTAAAGGTAGGTGGTTTTGGGTTAGTGGTTAGTAGAAAATGGCGAAAAGCGTAAAAAACGTCGGTTTTCGTAAATTATTTTGTTTTTGTGACTCTTTATTCAAACGAAGCATTTTTCAAACAAAGTTTCTTTTGAGAAACTTGTGTTTATTGCTAGACTTCATCATTTTTTTATAAGGAATGCCACATGAAGACCGAGCTTTTTACTAAAATAAAGGGTTTAAAATGAAAAAGGGTTTTGGTGGGTAAAGTGTGTTTATTTTGTGGGTTTAGAAATGAAAAGGTTTAGGCTCAAAGGGGTTAACTAGGGGGATTTTTGGTAGGTGGTAAAAAAAAGAAAAAAATGGTGTTGAAAGAAAAAAGGTTAGTCCAAATGCCTCCATCATTTACTTACTTGGGTTTAAGTTGGTAAGGACCAGGAATGTATTGTCATGGCAAGTTCTAGAGTCGTAAGAAACCAAGCGGCTATTCACACAAGAAACGAAAAATGAGCATTTAGTTTAAAAATGTGTATTTATATGCTCAATAAAGGCTCAAAACTCACTTTTTGTGGGAATGAGTTTTTAATGTGATCAAGTATATATAATCAAATTTTAACTAGATTTGTCATGCCGTTTCATAATTTTCTTATGTTGGTTCTTTTTCTCACGACGCTATCGGTTGTAAATTTGTAAAAATATAATCTTTTTAGAACTTGTTATTCCCAATTTAAACCAAGACAAGTAAAAAAATGAAAAGTTTTTGAAAAAAATTGGGGTGTTTAGCGTTTCCAATAGAGTTTTGTGTAACGCTTGTAATTAGGACTTGCAAAATTCAAGGTTTTAGCATCCCCCCCACACTTAAATTACACATTGTCCTCAGTGTGTCCCAAAAATAAGTTTTTAGGTTGATTGAATGTGTAAAAGGCGCGTTAAAAACAAAAAAAATTATGTTACTAGGCATCTGGACACAGGCCGTGGTGACCGGGCACGGCCCCGTGTTCAGATTGCCAGTAACAGAAAGTAACAGAAGGCTGGGTACGGGGGCGTATTCAGCGAACACGCCCCGTGTCCAGTTACCTGAACTGGGCGTTTTTCTGCAGAACCTTGAGCACGGGGCGTGTTGGCTGACCACGGCCCGTGCTGAACTTGATGTAATGAAGAAAAATTGTCGGATGGCTCTGTTTTTGTGCATGGGGTGTTGGTTCAAGCTTCCCTTAGTATCCTTCACCATCCCGAGTGTGTTTTATTCCTGAAAATTAAAACTAAACTAGAAAATATAAAAGTTAATCTAAATTAAACTTAGGATAGTTCAGCGGAATGCCTCCGTGGTGCGCCACGTTTATAAGGGTCCTTGGCTAGACCCAAAGCCAGTCATATGTTACTCATGTGGGATGGATTGCATCCCATGTTGCACCGTCAGAGAGCATCATCCAAACTTGAGTCTATGACTTTCATATAGTTGACCGGGTCATCATCTTCTACTCTTTTTCCAACCCCGAACTTCATCTCCTTGTCCCCAACCCTCAATGTCAATGTCCCACCATTCATGTCTACCACGACATGGGCCGTGGTCAAGAATGGTCTTCCTAGGATGACTGGCACTTCGGTATCTTCCTCCATATCTAGTATGACAAAGTCGGCCAGGAAGACAAAGTCTCCGACTTTTACCAATAGATTTTCGGTGACACCTTGTGGATATTTAATGGACCTATCGGCGAGTTGTATGCTCATTTTTGTTGGGCTCGTTTTCCCTATTCCGAGTCGGTCGAACATCGATGCAGGCATGAGGTTGATGCTAGCCCCAAGATCGGCTAGCGCATTGCGTATGGGTGAGTCCCCAATTGAACAAGGGATGGTAAAGCTTCCGGGGTCGATCTTCTTTTGTGGGAGTTTGTTGAGTAGTAAGGCGGAGCATTCTTCGCTTAAATTAACTAATTGCAAGGATTCAATTTTCCTTTTATGAGTAAGAAAGTCCCTCATGAATTTTGAATATTTAGGCATTTGGGTTAGGACTTCTACAAATGGAATATTGACATGAAATTGTTTTAGTAGATTTACGAATTTTGTGAATTGCTCATCGGTCTTTTGGCAAAGTAACCGACCGGGATAAGGCACCGGAGGATTCTTGGGTGGCTCTTGGCTTGGTGTAGGAGTCGTCTCTTTTTGGGGTGTTGATGAAACTGTGGTTTGGCTGGGTGAACTACTTTCAGTTGCGGGAAGTAGAGCTTCCTCGGGACCTACGGTACGGTTTCTCAATGTGATGAGATGTACTTGCGCCTTTGGGTTTGTTTCGGTATTGCTAGGTAACGCGCCTTGTGGTCTCTCGGAGAAATTTGAGCTAGTTGATTTAATTGTTTTTCAATGTTTTGAATACTAGCTTGTTGGTTTCTAAAATTCGATTCTATTTGTTGAAATCGATCCGAGTTTTTCTTATCGGTGTCAGAGATGAGGCGTGAGACGGTGTCTTCAAGCCTCTCTAATCCCCCTTGTTGTTGAGGAAAATTTTGTGACCCATTTCGTGGTTGTTGAAAGTTTGTTCTTTGGTTTTGAGTTTGCTGGTTACTACTATTGCCAGGCTCTCTCCAACCAAGGTTAGGGTGGTTACGCCATCCTTGGTTGTAGGTACCTGTCAGAGGACCTGACAGCCTAGGTCTGTTATCAATGTAGTTTACCATTTCCGTTTGATTATCCATTTCTTTCATACAACTCCAATTTTCATGTGGCCCACCACACCCTTCACAAGCCATAACCGAGGCCGTTTTTTTCATTTCTAACTTTTTGATTTTCGAAGAAAGGGCCTCGATTTGGGCTTGTAGGGAAGTGCTTTCGTCAACCTTCTGGGTTCCCGGGGCAATAGATTTAGTGCCTCGGGGAGTGTGCCACTAAAAATTGTTTTGAGCAATTTTCTCAATTTGATTATAAATTTCATTTGGGCGGCGATTACCTAAAAGTCCCCCGGAGCTAGAGTCAAGTGTTTGTCTTGTGTGTGGCAACAACCCATTGTAGAAAGTGGATACTTGTTGCCATACTACAAGACCATGATGAGAACACTTTCTTAGTAGCTCCTTGAACCTTTCCCAAGTTTCATATAAGGATTCCCCGTCCTCTTGTGAATATGTGTTAATTTCAGTTATTAATTTAGCCGTTTTAGCAGGAGGGAAATACTTATATAGAAACTTTTGGGCTAGTTCATCCCAGGTGTTTACCGAACCAACTAGGAGGGTGTTAAGCCAAGCCTTAGCTTGGTCTTTTAGTGAAAATGGAAACATTCGTAGGCGGGTGGCGTCATTTGATGCTCCGTTGATCTGAAAAGTATCACATATTTCCAAAAAGTTGGTAATATGTAAATGGGAATCTTCGTCCGCAAGCCCGTGGAAAGTTGCGGAGTTTTGGAGCATTTGGATCAAAGGCCGAAGTTCGAAGTTGTTGGCATCGACATTCGGCGCATTGATAGCGGCGCCAAGATTACCTATGGTGGGCCGTAGGTAATTCATGAGGGTTCGTTGATCCGCCATTGGAAGTGGGTCCCCCGAAACTTTCTCTTGGTTTTTAGCATTAAGTCTTTTTCTTAGAAAGCGTTCGGGTTCGTCTAGAGGTTCTTTTATGTCTCTACTGGAACTGGAGCTCATACACTACGTAGAAAGTTCAGGTGTGGTGCATGGGTTCCAAGTCCTGCAATAAAAACAAAACGAACGTTGGTCAGAAGTTTCACCACGGCTCCGTGCTCTGATGAACACGGCCCGTGGTCGGAGTTACAGTGATTGTTTTCCGGATCCCTATTACTGGAGAGCTCGACATGGCCCCGTGCTGCACAAACATGGCCCCGTGCTCAGCTCTCTGTAACTCGGAAAATAAAAACTACCAGTAACAATGCTGGGCACGGCCCGTGTCCGACCAAGCACGGCCCCGTGCTGCAGTCTGCAGAAGCTGAAAAATTAAGAAAATCCTAAAAAAAAAAGATAAATAAGAAAAACGATTAGGCCGTTGATTCCTAACTTTCTTAAAATCCTTGTGTCCCCGGCAACGGCGCCAAAAACTTGATGCGTGTGTAGCGTTATATATCTTTATGTATATTTTAAGCCCTTTTTAACACTTTAGTCAAGTTTTAAATTTATAAAACAGATATTCTACTAACACTAAACACACATATGGGCAAGTGCACCCATAGTGAGCGTAGTATAGCGTTGGTAAGATACCGAGGTCGTCCAAGGACACAAGTGCTTTTAGTACCGGTTTATCGTCAACGTCTAATCAAATCAAAATTTTAGAAAAAGATTTTAAACATGAAAATAAAAACTAAAAATGCTAAAAATAAAAAAAAATAAAAACATATAGACAAGATGAATCACTTGGATCCGACTCGCCTTTAGTGTAACCTTTGATGTTTTCCGCACTTTTGCACTTTTTAAGAGATTATCTTAGTTATAGTAGTAGGCCCCTCTTTTGAAGGTGACGTTACCCTCAACCCAGTAGTTTGAGTCATCAAGGATACAATCCTAAAGGGTTGGATTATTGAAAGATAATTAATTAAGTTATTAATGCGTAATGTGGTAGGCCCCTCTTTTGAAGGTGACGTTACCCTCGGCTAAGTGGTTTGAGTCAGCAGGGATACAATCCCAAGTAGCCGGGTTAATGTATTAATAGTAGTTTACATATGAGGGGATCAAGCCATTCGCACCTCCGCCATCCAATACCAGTGGGTATTGAAGGAGGTCCTAGTAAGCTTGACCCAGGTCCTTGCAGGATCTATACACTGAACAAGGCAAGAACCTTACCAAACCATTCCCTTAACCCCCGACCAGGTAGCCAACATATCTCTATATACACCGTAGAGATATGAATGGTGTAACTCTTTTATTTTATATAGACAGTAAAATAACGCCAAGACACCACGGACAAATGATAAGGAAGTTTCACCTTCAACATAAGAAACTAGATATTAAAGTCATTAAAACAAAACCAAATAAAAAGTGCGAAAAGATTAAAAAACAAAAGTATTACACTAAATGCTTGTCTTCACCAAGTGATGTAAGAGACTTAGGCAAACATGGCCTTTGATTGTCAAGAACTCTTACTATTAATCTTCGATCCCGAGACTACTACACACACTCTATGATGGATGATGGATGATGGTGGTGGATGAGGGTGTTGTGATGGTGGTGGAGTGTGGGTGAAGTGGGAGAGAGGTGGTTTATCAAGGGATGCCTTTGAAGTGAACCAAGCACCTCTATTTATAGCCTGCATAGAAACCCGGACACGGCCCCGTGTCCACTGGGCACGGCCCCGTGTCCACTGGGCATGGCCCCGTGTCCATCCATCTTCTCTTTTTTTTTTCATTAGTTGCAGTTTGTCTGCATTAGTGACCACGCCCCTGTGTCCGCTGGGCACGGCCCCGTGTGCAGAAACGTATCTATACTATCAAGATTTGCTTGGTTTCTGCGAATCTTAGCGTTGACCACGGCCGTGTGGAGCTGGGCACGCCCCCGTGTTGGGAAATAGAAGCTTCTACAACTTTGTCTCTTCTGCAGACACTTGGTACGCCCCCGTGTCCGCTGGGCACGGGGTGTGTTCAGCCTTCTGATATCTTGTTTTTGCTTGGGAAGATGCTGTCGAGGGATCGGGCATGCCACGTTAATTCCTTTTCTTGTATTTATGTTAGATTTAGCTGTATTTTTGTTTCTTTTGTTCATTTGCGCTCATTTAATCCTGAAAATACAAAAGGAAGACAAAAGCACACTTTTTCCAACATTAGTACTAAAAAAGGGTTAGTTTTATAACTCATTTGATGTAATTTATATGTTGCATTTTACACACATCATGGGTCATAATACTCATTGGCTAACTCTTTCTTCAATGGTAACGTCTTTCACATTTTGTATACAAAACCTCAACATACCGGCCGTAATTGTTGAATACAAAGACTCAATCATTGTTTAAGTATTATTAAAACATTTGAGGTTTTGGTGAAAAGGTGACAAAAAGTAAGATGTACTCACAAATAGTGAGAAAAAGTGAATGTACTCACATTGTTGACTTAGGTGATACTACTATAGCTTCCTGGTGTATCTCCTGGATATTATCTATTAAAATTAAACAATGCACATGTGTTAGTAAAATAACCCAAATCACATTAACCTTACAACTCGAGACAGAACTCCAATGACTGAGTCAGACAAAGCCTTGACATGCATTACGGAGCCCTAAATCAATCGGGTGTAACACGAGACAGAACTCCAATGACCGAGTCAGGCAAAGCCTTGACATGCGTTACGGAGCCCTAAATCGACCGTGTAGGGTAACAGCAGGGTTATAATACTTACAACTAGGTAGAGCTTCACTTTATAGGGTATTATTTCCCGAGAGTTTATACTATCAGAGAGTTAGAGAGAGATTTTGGAAATGAACGGTTTGAAATTAGGCCTGAAGCCTCTATTTATAGGGCTATCGTAGGTCGGCTCGTGGCCCGCGAAAACTTCAGCTAACTCTCTCGCGGCCTGCGAGAGAGTAGACTAGGGTTTAGGGTTGATGGGTCACCGAGTATAGCTTTGCCACGTGTCGACACGTGGCGCTTTGGTTTGTCCGGCAAGTTATTGGGCCTCGCGCCCCGCGACACATATGGCTAAGGGGGTCGCGCCCCGCGAGCAACTCTCAAACTTTGTTTTTCTTGTTTTTTTATAAATTTAAGGGTATTTCGGGTCTGTTTCTCGTATACGAGGTATATTAGGAACGTTTAGGGTCATGTTAAAGGTTCTATGATGGTTGTTATATCCTCCCCACCTTGTTTTAGATCTCTTCCTCAATGTCTACTGGAACAGGTGTGGGTATTTCTTTTGCATTTCTGATTCGAGTTCACACGTGTACTCTGGTCCTCTCTTGGAATCCCATTTCACTTTGACCAGAATAATCTCTTGTGTTTGAGATTCTTGATCTTTCTATCTTTAATCTGAATGGGTTTCTCTACAAACTTAAGTTTCTCATTTACCTTTATGTCCTTAAGAGGTATCACTAAAGATTCGTCAGCTAAGCACTTTTTGAGATTACATACATGAAACACGTCATGTATTCCTGCCATTTCCTCTGGCAGTTGTAGCTAATAAGCTACGGGTCCTATTCTTTTAATAATCTCTAAAGGTCCAACATACCTGGGGCTTAGCTTTCATCTTTTAACGAATCTGACTACTCATTTCCAGTAAAGGGAGGAGGAACTGTCGAAATATCTCCCAATCCGAGACTGCCAAATTGTTTATATGTTCCTTCGTTAACACACAAACTATTATCAATAAGTCATGTTACAAAGGAACTCAATTGTACAGTTCTAATGCATCCTCATTTTTGTATCTTACAGGACATCAGAACTGGAAAGATAATTGGGTGTGGCACTGAATGACAGGCTTATTCTATGTGGATGAGGTGACTCAGTCACGGATTGCGATGCTTGCTCATGGAACAAAGAGTAGAGAAGCATGACTTTGGCATAGGAGATTGGGGCATCCTTTCGCTGGGTATCTATATCTTTTACTCCCTGAACTCTTCCCATCCAACAGTACATTAGAATGTGAAACATGTGCTTTAGCCAAAAGTCATAAAAAAGCATTCAAACCAAGTAACACTAGGTCAGTGAACCTTTTTCACTAATACATTCAGATGTTTGGGGTCCAACTGAAACTAATGGAGGTCAAAATTTTTGTTTTTTTTTTCTATTATTTGTCGATGACTGTACTCGGATGACATGGGTGTATTTTTTAAAACACAAATCTAAAGTCTTTGACAAAGTCATATTGTTTTACACTATGGTCCAAATTCAATTCAAAACCAACATTTAGATTTTATGATCTGATAATGGAGGGGAGTACGTTAATAACTCCATGAAACAATTTATTCAAGATAAAGGAATGATTCACTAAACCACGTGCCCAAAACACCCAGAACAGAATGGTGTAGTTGAGCGAAAAAATGGCATTCTGGTAGAAATGGCCCGAGCACTTATGCAGTTATGCTTGAATCCAAAGTCCCTAAATCTTTTTGGCCCGAAGCTATAAACACAGCTGTGTATCTCCTTAACCGTTTACCAACTAAAGCCCTTGACCTAAAAACTCCCCTAGATACATTATCCACATTTACCAAACTACCCCACCTCTTCCCTTACCACCTCCAGTCTTCGGGTGTACAACTTTTCCCCATATACCCAAAACCGAACGATCCAAACTTGTCCCATATGCTGAGAAATATGTATTTGTTGGTTATGGGTTGAATCAAAAAGGATACTGATGTTATAACCCGTTACGACGTGGTGTGATTACCATTGTCCACTATGACTTCCTTGAAACAGAATATTACTATTAGTCCCATCTCAGTGGTCAGGGGGAGATAGAGCATGAAGACTCACTGAGTTGGTGAAGTGGATTCCATATGCAAGTGAAGACGAGTTATCTCGTACATCCACACATACTAAGGAGTCACCACAGCCTGTCGAAAGTGTCACCCAAGAATCATCCAGACTGATGTTCGAGGTAAGTGATTCTCCAGACCTTGAAAATATGCCCGAATCTGATCCAGTTATCACTAATAATCATGAAAGCCATAAGACAATGGAACAGGTGGAGACTGCTAAACAGAATGACGCAGCCCAAGGAAAGGTCGAATCAAATGAATAACATGATGAAGGCTCTGGAACAACACCAGGAACATATGTTTTACCTCCTAGAGCTAACAGAGGGGTTCCTCCAAAACGGTACTCCCAAGAAAGGGAAACTAAGAATTCAAGATATTTTATAGCTAATATGGTTGAAGGGAACTTATCCAACAATGCGAAAGCATTTGTTACCTTCTTATATTTCGAACAAATACCAAGTTCTGTAAAAGAAGCCTAGGGTAAGAAGAACTGGAGAGAAGAAATGGAAATGGAAATGCATGCTCTTATGAAAAACAACACGTGGGAGAAATGCATTCTTCCCAAAGGAAAGAAAACAGTTGGATGTCAGTAGGTGTTTTCAATCAAATACAAACCAGATGGTTACATTGGAAGATACAAAGCTCGGATCGTATCCAAGGGTTACACTCAAATGTATGAGATCGACTACTCTGAGACATTTTCTCCGGTTGCAAAAATGGACACCATTAGAGTCCTTTTCTCCGTGGCAGCCAATAAGGAATGGCCGCTTTACCAGTGTGATGTTACAAATGCATTTCTCCATGGAGACCTAACGGAAGAAGTCTACATGGAAGCACCTCCAGGTTTTTCAGGGAATTTTAAAGAAAGGGAAGACTGTCGGTTGAAAATGTCTTTATACAGGCTAAAACAATCTCCTCGGGCATGGTTTGGAAAGTTCACTTTGGCCATGAAAGAATATGGGTATAACCAAAGTAATGCTGATCATACTCTGTTCCTCAAGAGAAGAAACGGCCTTGTAACTTGCTTGATCATATATGTAGATGACATCATCATTACTGGAAATGATGTAGAAGATATAACACGACTGTAAAAGAATCTATTCTCAAAGTTTGAAATGAAAGACCTAGGGAACCTCAAGTACTCCCTTAGGATAGAAGTTCTCAGGTTTAAACGAGGGATCTTCATCTGCCAAAAGAAGTATGTCCTTGATCCCTTAGCAGAAATTGGGTTGATTGATTGTTAACCAGCAGATACTCCAATGGCGGTGAACCACAAACTTCACATGGAACTTAATGGAGAGCTTGCAGAAAAAAAGATGTATCAAAGACTCGTGGGCAAGTTAATTTATCTCTCCCACACTCGCCCCAATATAGCTTATATTGTTGGAGTAGTAAGTCAGTTCATGCACCAACCACAAGTTGCCCACATGGAAGCTGCTCAGAGAATTTGAAGGTATCTCAAGGGGACCACAGGCCATGGAGTGTTGTTCAAACCAAATGGACATTTAAATGTTGAGCTCTACACTGATGAAGACTAGGCCAGAGATAAGGGAAACCGAAGGTTAACATCAGGATATTTTTCCTTGGTTGGTGGAAACCTTGTTACCTGGAGAATTAAGAAATAGAAAGTGGTCGCTCTGTCAAGTGCAAAAGCGGAATTAGAGGTATAACTCGAAGTTCTTTGGATCAGGAAGCTACTAAAAGACATTGGTTTTTCCCAAGGGAACCCAGTAAAGTTATGTGTGACAAAACTGCTGCAATACAAATCTCAGAAAACCCAGTACAACATGATCAAACAAAACACGTGGAGGTAGACCGACATTTCATCAAAGAGAAATTGGAGGAAAGAATCATAGAGCTCCCATATGTATCGTCAAAAGATCAATTGACATATATTCTTACAAAAGCTGTCAACGGAAACGCTTTTAGTAGCTGCTTGAGTAAGTTAAGTATTGGTGATCCCACTACTCAACTTGAGGGGGAGTGTCGGAAGAAGAGAATAAGTGTGTAATATGGTATTCTATATAAACACCCACCTCATGTAAACCCTAATTAACAATTACAATCGAGAACATCATTTTTCATCTCAATTGTTCTCTATAACCACTTGACATAAACTACATACAATAGTGTATGTGGATCAATTACATTTGTGGGTTTAACACTACAATGATACGTCTATGTTGTCCACATACACATAAATGAATTGGGTGACTATAATATTGCGCACAAACCGTTAGGATTGTGCGTCTAAACCCCACTATTTGTTTAGTAGACACACATAACATCACACGAAAATGCATGTATTTCATGATCCTTTGTACACATCGTACTGAAATATTACGTTGCACAAGAACATCGTATACTTAGAGAGAGGAAGATTGACGAGTAAACTACAAAATATATTGTTCAAGAGATGTAAAAGCGTAGATGGTCACTATTAAACAAAGTTTACCATTTAAATCTTAAATTAATCAAACGTTCATATGTTATAAGATATGTAAAAGCGTCGATGCTCACTATATTTTAATATGTTCTACTTTTAAAGTTGTAACCAAAAGGCTAGGAAGTGGCGGGGTTCTTTACGAAAATGATATGTCCTTGTAGACCACTAGCAATTGTACCTTGAATTTATGCTCCATCAACGTATGTTCTATTGGTAATTTTAGTGTCATCAACGATTTTAGGATGTCGGATTAACTTGTTGACCGAGGAAATAACATTGGAGATTGAACGAGTTAGGTGCAGTGGGAGTGCGGGCTCGATTTAATTTTAATTTATTTGAGTTTTTATATAATATCTTTTGGGCTTAATGGATTTATAATGACCATATTGATTTGGATCTAAAGTTAATTAATGTGTTTTAGTTTATTAATGGTTTCGCAAAGTTCATTAATGTGATTTACTTTTAGTTTGCTAAAGATCCATTACAGTTTACTAATAGCCATCATAATCCAACTTATTAATAACTTTATTTGGGCCCTTGAATTTAAAAAAAAAAGAAGTCCATTAGATAAGGCTAATGGCCCATGCAATCATGAGACTTGGGGGACTGTTCTCTCGATTAAAAAGAAGCGCACAAAAAAAAAAAAAAAAAAAGAATACGACGGTTTCTTGGTTACGGTGTGTGCGATCTCTTCACTTCACAGATTCATCAAATCAAAATTCATTCAAGAGTGATCTCCGTCTAATCTGATAAATCATTGCGTGTAACCCGCAAATAGGTTTATCTGATAGTTCTCATATGATTTAGAGATTAATCAAGGTTTTATCACAAATTTTGCAATTTCAATTCGGGTTCCAGGTTTCTTAATTTCTTTGAAATTACTTGTTCTAAACCAATTATACAACATGGTCGACTCTTCTTTACAAGAAACAAACTTGCTTTAGGCCCTCACATTTCAAGGGCCCCAAATGTTTAACAAGAGTTTTGGTTTGTGCAATATAAGGATGATAATTAAGCAACGGAATTGGAATCTAGAGTGTTGAAGATCAATGTTCAATATCTACGATAACCAGGTAGAAAAATCGAGCCTTCACCCTTGTCTTTGCATACCTTAATCATCGACATAAAGACATCCTTTTTTGTTTCAACCCTAACAATGGCAGCACCACTCCTACTTGTAGGAGGTTCACACCATATTAGTTCACTTTGTTTTATCTTAACTTGCATATTGCTCAATAACCTCTATCATGTATAGACTCTTATCCCGATAGTAAATTGACTAGTTACTTACATTTATGTATACGTGAGACTATAGACAGAGATTGGTGTTTGACATTATGATAGTCAAAATTACGAAAATTTAAATTAATGTGTTGTTGGTCAGAACTAAGGGTGAGAGGGGCACTCCCCTAAGAGGGGAGTCCCCTCTCTTACGCACCACCAACCAGCTAGTGCCACGTCAACTCCCCTCTTAAACTCCCCTAACACCCCATTTTGATGGCAGCACTCCCCTATTAGGGGACTTGGTATTTTTTTTTATTTGTTTTAATTATGCATGTTTATAAAAAAATATTAATAAAAATTAAATAAAATTTAACAAAAGACATTTCAAAGTAGAAAATAAAAATAAAAATTAAATTCAAACTAGAAAATTAAAATTACATTCAACCGCCTTATATTCAATCGCGTTTTTCTTTTCTTTCATGGCGGTGTACTCTTTGAATTGTGCCGCCAACTCGGCCGAGCTTCCCTCGGACGATGTCGCTTGACGCTTGTCTCGCCGTTGTGCTCTTTGTGGCGAGGGGTCTTCGTTCATATCGGGTATGGAAGGGTCCACCTCAACGGGCTTTCTTTTATGTCCCGAACCTTCCCCTTCCTCACCCAACAATGGGACTTGGGCCCATTTGTCATGTTTTCGAAGGACCTCCCACGCCTCGATATGTTGAAAACCGTTCGGAAATCTATCTTTAAATTCTCTTAAAGCGACTTTCATCACGTCGAGATCCTTGACTCCGCTTCCTCGTGTGCGATCCTACATATTATAAAATAATAAGTGTTAAAAAAATATGAACTTAGTAAAGAAAATTAAAAAATATACAATGTTAAAAAATATAATTTTTACCGCTTGTTGGTATAGGCCGTTGAAAAAGTTTATTTTCGTCTGCATCGGGCCCCATTTAGACCGTACTTGATGCACGGTCCGGTTACTTCTGCCGACGGTGGCGTTAAAATGATTTAAAATATTACGCCAAAAACTATCGCGGTTTTGTTGATTGCCCTTCTTTTTGTTGGTAGAGCAATGTACCCACGCCTTCGCCAACGCCTCTTCTTGGACCTTTGTCCATTTTTCGCTCGTCATTTTTTCCTTTTTATCCCGAGCGTCATCTTCTTCGTTGCCCGCGTCTTCATCCACATTATATTCATCGTCCTCGTCGCCCAAATTTTGAGTTTCGGGCACTACCTCATCGTCCTCGTCGTCCCAAACAGGTAGAGGACGTTCAACATTTTCTTGGACCGATGGAAGTTGTGGGGAACGAAAACCATATGGGTCGAAGGCGGGGGATTGAGGAGGAGCATCCATTGATAACAAATTTTGAAAACCATAGCCGAAATTGGGTTGAAGGTTGGTTGCTTGGGTGTTGTAAAAGGAGGGGTGTGAAGGTTGTTGGAAAAAAAACGGGGGTTGTGGAGTATATCCGAAAGGGGGTTGTGATTGTGCACTTGCACCGCTCGAACCACCACGAGACGGTTGCTTGCCTCGTCCCTTAGTTTTTTTCTTGGCTTCGCGGGGTTGGTTCTCCATTGCTCGGTTTGAGAAGTGGGTGTGGTTTGAGAATATAATTTTTTTTTGAAGTGGGTGTGGTTTGAGAGTATAAAAAATAAGTAAAGTTGTGGTGTGGTTTGATGAGAGTGTAAATAAGTGGGTGTGGTTATTTATATTTGTATAAAAAATGAATTTTTTTTTTTTTTTGTTTATGACCGTTCAAAGAGCCGTTCCTCAATTATCGTGCCAAATTCAAACCAGTGGACATGTGCCGAAACCACCCCCGAATCGGGTCCCCGCACCGATGGCGGCGGTGTTCCCGATCGGGGAAGGTGGTCACCGATGAGGTCCCCGCTTGGTGCCCCGGACACCCTAAGAAATGTGACTCTTTCCTTAAGTCTAAAATAAATGAGCCCCAAAAATCTCTAGGCATAAAGCCACTTCTTTACTTCAGTGGCTTGGGCCGTATATGTATGTGGTTATTGCGATCTAATAAATGATCAGTTTTCATTTAAAAAAAAACTGAGAGAAGGATATTATTATTATTATTATTATTATTACTAGTGCTGCTACTACGATTATTACTATTACTATTACTATTACTATTACTCTTATGATTATTGTTATGGTTATGTTATTATTG